>JAAWXA010000004.1:29837570-29879522 GCA_038090715.1 Florisuga fusca | reverse complement strand
GTGAAATTCGGGCCGGGGGTACCCGCTTTCCCGGCCCTGCCCTGCCGCACCCGCGGCTGTGCTGCCCGGCCCGGGGATGCTCCCTCTGGGCAGGGCCCCGACGAGGGGTTGGGGGCTGGGGGGGGTCGTTTTTCTTCCCTCGCCTCCAGAGCGAAAGGAGCCGAAGCTGATTGTTTCCATGTGTCCCTTGTTTTCGCACAGATGTAACCTGTTCCAGGGGAAGCCAGTTGCTCTCTGCAGTGATACAAACTTTAGGATGCAGGCTGCGTAGTTTGCTTTTCGGGTGGCTTCTTATAAGATGAATGTGCAAGTGAGGGGAGCGTGTTTTCTGTTGCCAGCTCTGGATGCTGCCTCTCCAGAACAGATTGACGTTTCCAGTATTTGTATGGTCCTATTCTCTAACTCCTTAAAAGCAAAATGGGAAAAGCAAACTTAAAATAAGTTGGCAAAAGCTGCCGCACTCAGAAAGCACATGGGAATAAGAAACAAACAAATAAACAGATTGTGGGTACCTGCAAAGAAGCAGTGAATCAGTATATAGTGAAAACGGTACCAGCTGTGTGATAAGGCTGTCTCTTCCAGATAGCATCTTAGTGTGCTCCTATTGTATGCTTCCTGCATGAGTCTTGCTGGTATCCTAGGGAAAGAGGCTGTACATGGAACTTGTGTTTTGAGAAGAACTAAGTAGCACAGCTTGCAATGAAATGACCACCTGGGACCAGCCCAGGAAGGGCTCAATCCTTTGTAGATGTGGGACATACGCGGTGCTGATGCTGGGTATATTTTGTAGTTTACCTTTGACTCCTCCTCACTTCACAGAAAATTGTGTGTATGGAAACTATTTTTTTTTTTTAAGAGGAGGGATGAATTATCTCAGGGAGAGACTTGAAGTGATGAATGTCTGTTAGGTCTGGCAGATTTTCTCTCTCTTTGCTTCTAAGTGACCTTATGGTCATCTGGGCTATTAGATGGACAGTTGCTGATGACTTTTCCTTTCTTATAGTAAACAATAGTAAGAATTATTTTATTTTATTTTTTTCTCCATTTGTTGTTAACTGTATGGGTATATCTGAGCAGTTGAGGCTGCTGTGGTTTGTTGTTTGTTTGTGTGTGTCTGACAGATTTCAGTGTCTTCAGGCTGCTGAGCTTTCTGGTTAGTTGTGGTGTCTGTTGGCACTGGTGGCTTTGACTGGTGAGGAAATTATAGAAGGTGATTTGGAAACACTACTATGTATCAAAGCCTGATGCCTATATGGTTTCCAGGCTTGTATGGGTTTTGGTGTTGTTTGTTTTTTGTTTTTTTTTTCCCTTTTCCTTGTCTCAAATTCCAAGAAACACCATGTGGGGAGAAAGTTCACAAGCAAGGTGCTGAGGTCATCACATGAAGAAAGTGGCTGTAGATGGGTAGCAAATGCTTTTTGTTTGTGCGAGCCAGGGGAAATCCAGGCAGAAATCCAGGCAATCTGGGATCTGCTGCTGCCCCTCTATCTGGAGTTATGTTCATGTTAACAATAAGGCTGAGAACATGGGCGTTCAAGTCAGATGTATGGGCTCTTCTGTGGAAATGGGGCCCCGGGTGCCCTGGATAGAGTGGGGAGTGGGCTGAAACTAATGAGGAAAAGAAAATCGTGATTGACACCTGAAATATGTGAACATTGTGTTGTGAAGTAGGTCTAGAGAGTTTGCTTGGTAGTTAACTTGCAGAAATCAAGAGTGGTATGTGTTGATCAAAGGACATTACTGTAGCTATATACAGTGCTGAGGTAGATGAGGGTTGGATGACTATTCAGTGACAACCTAGTAAGAAGTATTAATGACCTGCAGAAACTGGTTTCTCAGAGTTAAAATTTCCCATTCATCTTAAATATAGGGGAAAATAAAGGAGGTAGAGAACTTCAATCATTCTCTGTCAGCGTGACCTCCTGAAGCTGTTATCTGAAAAGTTTTAAATGGTGCCACACAATAAGACTTCTGAGCTCTGTTGGCAAGACAGTCAAAAATGTAGAGAATTTGTTACTATCAAGGCTAATCTGGAGGAGATGGTATGTACTGATGAACTGGCCTTTTTGTAAAGCTTTTTCTTGTAAAGACTTTTCTTTTATTAGGGTATATTAGGAATAAAACTTAAGCTGGTGATGCTGGAAGCAAATCCAGTTCAATGCGTCTGTCTGAGGACAATGCAGAGGCAATAAATAATAGCCTTACCATAAGCTTTTGATGGAACTCACCAAAGTATTTTGAACAATAAATAAGGTGAGATTTTGCTTGGTTCATTTGTTCATTTTTTAAAAAAATATTTATTATTTAAAATGAATACTTTTTAGTGCTCAGTAATCTTTCAGCCAGGTACAGAGATTCTAGGCCAAAAAAAGAGACTTTTATGTCTTCTGTCCTGCCCCTGGCAAGAAATCTTAAACCACAGCTGCAGAGGCTGTAGGAATTGACAGTGGAAGTCTTTAAGCTGTGCTTTCCTAATCATATATGTATCATGTACAACTGATGCTCTGAAAATTGAGAATATTATCAACACCTCATCTTCTGTTAAACACTTTGTTTGCTGGATTAATTAAGTAGGGACTTACTGTGATTTCTAAAGCAGAGTCCATATTCAGGAGAGAAGGGATTTATTACATTTGTAAGACTGCATACTTCTCTAGGAATATATGTACAACACAGACTACCCACTTTTTGGAGGGGAAGTAAGGAGGAGAGACATCAAAGGAAGGTTCCTTCTCTTGCTGTTGTGGCTGAGAAGGAGTATTTCTTTGCTTTAGACTGCTAGTGGTCTACAAGCTTATGCAGACTTAGATATCACAGGTCCTATGAGGAGAGGCTGAGGGAGCTGGGGGTGTTCAGCCTGGAGAAGAGGAGGCTCAGGGGAGACCTCATCACTCTCTACAACTCCCTGAAAGGAGGGTGTAGCTGGGGGGGGTCGGTGTCTTCTCCCAGGCAGCCATCAGTAAGATAAGAGGGCATGGACTGAAGCTCTGCCAGGGGAGGTTTAGGTTGGATATTAGGGAGAAATCTTTCCAGAGAGGGTGATCAGGCACTGGAATGGGCTGCCCAGGGGGTGGTGGGTTCTGTGTCCCTGGAGATATTTAAAAAGAGACTGGATGTGGCACTCAGTGCCATGGTCTGGTAACTGCGGCGGTAGTGGATCAAGGGTTGGACTTGATGATCTCTGAGGTCCCTTCCAACCCAGATGATTCTGTGATTCTATGATTCTATGATCACAGCGTAGGCTGTGGCATAATTGAGCTGGTCTCTGGCTGGCCCTGTGGTATCCTTAATTCAGGTTACTGGCCCCACAGCTATTAGATGTGCAAAATTGAAAATGAGTGTGACTCTCTTCCCTTCACACAGAAGATAGGACTTGGAAATGTCACATCAAGACAATTACAATTCCTCTTGTTTTCTTCTGTCTAAGGTGCATGTAGGCAAGTTGAGGACTTGCTTTTACTGTCACTTGGACTCTGAAGTGCTGTTTTCTCAGTTTTCATGTTGCAAAAATTCTTTGTTCATGTTGTAGGACGTATTTCTAGTAATTGTGAATACTGTAGAACATCTGGCATTAGTAATGAGAGTTAAAACTATCACTGTGATTAGCAGATTTAATTGAGCCTGGATGAGCTCTTCTCATTGGCTACTTAACTGAATTACACAAAGATATTTTTGAGATTGTTTCCTGTATTATACCTCTATTTCCTACTGCAGACTGTGTTGGCAAATACATGGTAGCTGCCAGGTTCTGCTGCAGAAACTGATGACATCTCAAATTATTAGGTAAGAACTGCCAAGTAGTTGAACTTTGACTTCACCTTTTCTCTCTAGCTGATTGATTGAACAAAACATGTGGGATCATCTTTTGCGACCCAGAGCTACCAAACTTGTCTGCGTCCATTGACTAAACACAGATGTTACTGGGGGTATGGGCAGACCATTTCTAGAGAAGTGAGCTGAAAATGCTAGAGAAGGCTTTTACCTTCCCTCAAAGGGCATCTCAGGTGTTTTAGGTTGTTTTCATGTGCTGGTGGTCACAAAAGAATCTTCTTATATGGCTGATTTTTTTAAATCAATTTTTCTCATAATTCAGATGAGTAAATAGCTGGTATTTCTTCACTGGAGATGGGCAGTGACAAGCATGTCGATCTTCTGCAGTAGACTGGGGGGGATGACTTAGGGGAGGGGTGTAGGTTTGGGTTGTCAGTGCTTTTGGAGGGGAAAGAACAACCAATAATTTAGTTCTGAAATTGGGATTTGAAAGTTTACATACGGTGTGATCTACTTGGAGTCTGTCAGCACTCAAAATGTCACCTTTCTGGTTTTGAAGACATTCTGTTTATCGTAAGTTCCCTGCAGGTGGTGATCCCTTTTAGGAATACTTTGATAAAACTAAGGCTCAGTGTTATACTTTTTCTTAGCAGTTCTAGAGGTGACTCCACTGTAAATGCTTACATAAAGGAAGATTAAGAAATGTTCACACAGCCAGAAATGTCCACCTTGCAATATAAATATCTTTGTATATCAAAACAATTGAAGCACAAGGTAGACATTTTATTTGTCAGTGCAGACTATATGCCAGGGCCATAGGGAATGGCTAGACCAAGGTTTCCTTGAAGTTACACAAGGATATCAAACAAACAAAAAAAAATGCTTAAAATAGTCTCCCTGTAGAAGGATACAACGAACTTTCTTATTGTTGTTTTTCTTTTCTTGTTTGGCTGGCTGGTTTTTTTTCTCCACCATGGTAACTCTGTGGCAGTAATGTATATAGGAAGGAAAACAGATGGTTTACAAAATATTCTTGTCTAGTTTAATGGCTAATTTACAATGGGTTCAGCACTTTAATGGAAATGGAAATGGAGGGAAATGTTTTGTGTAAGCAAAAAGACAATTAATTTAAGAGTAATTAATTTTATTCTGGTTAGCTCCCCTTCCTCCTCTCTCTGCCTCCCACCTTCCCCACACCCTCAAATTTTGTGAAGCTAGCTTTGTTACGTTTTTACTTTCTGGCATGTTTTTTCCCATCTCAAGTACTTTTCAATGAACTATTAGTTCGAATAAAACATTTCTGCAGAAAAGCCTGTTGTGTCTTCCTTGAAGCATCGTACATTATTGTCCTGTAATTCCACCACGGGAAGCTTAAAGCAAATATTATGGTGTCTTGTATTCAAGACAAATGATTTGTTTCCTTCATCTAAATCCTGCTTTTCTGGGGAAATGAATATGTATTTCAAAGAATGAGACAGCAGATGAGCCTGGAGGAACATTTGGATGATTGCCAATGCTTGTGCTTACCTGTATTTCCAAAGCAACTTTTTTCTGGAGGGCTTAAATGAGTTATGTCACCTCTATGCTCACAGTGTATCATTGAGCACTCAAGTGCTTATATAAAACTTCTTAAACCAGACAGAAGGTGAGCTTGGCAGCTGAACATCTGGTCCTTTTCACTTGTCGGTTTCTAACATATCCTGGGAGGTGAAGGAGTTTTTGGAGAAGTAAAAAGGGAAAAATAGCCATTTCTGAGCAACAGCAAGTAATGCAACAGTGGTAGTTGTTGAACCACTAGGCAGTCTGCAAACTCTTCTGGTCAGTAGGAATTAAAGCAGGCATCCAGTCTCTCTCAAAGATTATTTCCAGATGAAAACATGATAGAAAAATCTGGTAAAAAGCCTTTGTGAATACTTGCTTTTTAGTAAGTATTCAGATTTAGCAGCTTTCTAGAAGAGATGGGAAGATCAGAGTTGCATTGGAAAAGCTACAACCTGATCCTGGCTGTTTAAAAAAAAGTAAGAAATGGTAAGTCCTGAGCTGGAAAGAACACAAGCTACAGATATGAAGTTTCAATAGATATATTTACATAGCTTTTGTTTGGACTAACTTCTAAAGGGCTGAACAGGCATTCAAGCCTGTCCAAACCACTGGATCAGACTCAAAGGAAAAAAAAACATATTATCAACTGGACGGAAAATATTGTATTATAGGGTTGTTTTGGTAACAGATAATGTTAACAATAGGGGCTGTATTTGCTGTTCAGAAACTGCTAGCATAGTACTTGGAGGTAATGATGGAACATACATTCTTGAAAAGTGATTTATTTTTTTTTTTTTCATATTAATGCAATGAAGAAACAAAAAAATATTACCTATTGTATCTTGGCCTGCAGGAAGTACCCAGTATGAACTGGGAGAAATTCTTGGGAGTGGTATGCTAAGAATTTGTATATGTCAGCTAGAGCTGGGGAAGGGTCTGTGCTTGGCATCGTTATAAACATATGAAGAAATTATATGGAGAACACCAGAGTTTGAATGCAGGTTATGTCACTTAGACAGCAGTTTACCACCTGAATGTATAGACAGTGCTTAATCTCTGGGAGGCCATGGTTCATAACTGAAACCTTCTAGTAGCTGTACTGGTAAAAATTAGTTAAAAGCATATAATCTGGAGTGATATCTGTAGAATGCATAGGTGTGATTAGGTGCATGTTATGGCTAGCTTTTGTGTGCCAGTACTCTTTCTTTCTGTTTCTAAAAAGTGGTCTTAAAAAGTAAGTATTAGCTCTTTGCCCCTTCACTATTGGGCCACCTAAACTGATTTTTTTGCCCTTCTTCCGGTCTTAAAAGTTAGTCAGCCACAAAGGTGAGGAATTCTCTCTTAGATTCCCAGTTTGTTGTCTGTTGCTCTTGTTTTATGCACCCTTGTGCCAGATTGACTAGAATTTGGGGGAGCATGACAGGGCTTTGCAGCATTGACACTATTCAAACTGGTGGTGATGAGCACTTTGAAACTGGGATTCTGTCAAGCTGTCTCAAGTATTTAATAACAAAAGGCTGTAATTTTATCTTTGGGGAGGCTGTTTTCCTGCCTAAATACAGAAAAATCTGAGAGGGAACAGTGACTGGGGATGAAAAGAAGAGCCTTTGGTGTGCCAAGACCCATGGAGGGCTGCTGGCTCTGCCTTGGGGTGTTACTCAGTGATGTCAGCTGGGGAGTTCTGAGCCTTCATTTTCATGCTGTGGAGCTTTGCTGGGTCTGACTGGCTGGTGTTGAGGTGCTGAGTTTGCTCAAGAGCCTGAACATTTTTAAAAATGTAGACTGTGAGAAAGTCCCTGCTGAGAATCAAGCACTGAGTTGTTCCATGCTATCAGAAAGGTGTGTGTATTAGTTAATTCTAAGCAGAAAAAGATTCTTTTTGTAATAAATGTGACATGACTGAAGACTCTTTAAATGCTGCAGCTGAGTTAAACAAATTTTAAAGAAAGGAAACTTTAAGGGGATGTCATGCCAATTAAGATCCTATATGTCAAGATTTGGAAAAGGGTGTGCATCTTAATAACTTCTAACAGATAAATGATTAAATGTATATATTTAATTGCTTGACACTTGGAAGATTATAACTTATCAGTGACTTACACTTCATGGAAACAATTACAGTTTGTTTCATATGTTTTCAGCTCCTAATTGTAGGAATAATTAAATAGAGGAGGATTGTCTCTAACACTGAAGTAGTAGAATATCAAAGCAAGACATCACTGGTATCTGCTTAGCACTGTTCAGAAACAAAAATATGTGCTAAATGTTACTGAGTTGAGTTCTTCTGTCTTGTCTGTTTATTTGGTCTGGGGTTTTTTTGTGTCTCTGTCCATCTTCTTTGCTTTTCTTTAAAAAACATATATATTGCACAGGGTCCTAATTGGAAGGTGAGGAAGGGATGTATCTTTTCTGTGTATTTTTTTAATTTTGTTGTTGTCTGATTGTTGGTTTTCGATGGGATTTTTTTTTTTCTTTCTTCTCTAATGTCCACAAAGTCCAATTGAAAGATCAGTAATTGCAATGCTTATATGTTGGAAGAGTTTGTGCAAAAAAAGTCTTTATCCTCCGAGAAGTCTTAGTACTTTTCCATTTAAATGTCAGTAAATACCTTTATGTGAAAGGTAAATATTTTCAGTCAGTATTTGAGTATTCTTTGTATCTTGCAGTGAATGTGGCTGTTGCCTTCTGTTTACCAACATAATGGTATTCCCTGGTGTAATGTGATACACAAGAATGTCATAATCATTTGAGAGACTCCTGAAAGGAAAAACAATATTTCAGTGTTGGAATAGAGCACTAAAGCATCTGAAAATGTAAAAGAGAGGGAGGATTGGAACAACCAGGTAATAATAAGGTCTCAGAAGATTGTTAAGATGATGCTGGTGTACTGTGGTATTGAGAAGTAAAGCAAACAAATTCAGGCACTCCAAATTCACTGGTAACAGTGCAGTTGGTGCCTGGGAGAGGAGGTAGAAGGAAGTAAGCACATACATCCATATTGGAAGTATTCTTAGACATCAAGAAGTGACCTTTTGGGTTGCATTAGCATGTGGTTTTAATACTTGCCATACTATCAAAGTGGCTGTCCACCCCTTATTCTATACCATCTATGTCATGCCTGGATCCTACACTTTCCAATTAATCATCACCATTCTTCCTGTGTGTATATATGGGTTTGCTTTTTCCCAGGAATCTGGATGCACTTGGTGGGTGATGTGGAAGCCTGGAGAAGTCTGATGTGTACCTGAAGGGCATTTGATTTTGTTTGGGAACAGCCACTTAGTTAAATTGTGATGTTCATTGCTAAATAATCCTACCACTGTATGTCATCACTACTACAGTTGCTATATGCCATGTCAGTGGTGTTACAACAAGAACCCAATCAGTGAAGAATGGACCTCGAAGCAGAGAAAAGTGCAGTGATGGAACTTGAACTGGCTTCATTGACTGGCACCAGCACCTTCCTGGAGATCAACATCTTCAACTGGCAGACCATGGGCATGGGCCACACCAGGTACACCAGCTGTAAGCTTTAGATAGAGCATGCAACAATGCAACCCCATGCACAGATTTTCTCCTGCCCTAAAACACTGTTATGACAGATGCAGCCCCAAAGTCATGGATTACAAAACATGCTAGATAGATGGCCCATACACTGAGAGAATTATATCTCTGTGTGTATATACATCTCCAAACCAGGAAAATAATAGTGACTAATTGGAAGTGTAGGATCTGGACATGATGTAGATGGTACAGTACTGATACATCTATCAGCACTGAAAGATGGATAATGGCCTGGGAATGGTTGGGATATAGCTACTTTTCACAAGAAGCCAGGAGGGGACACAGTCAGGATAGATGACCCAAAGTAGCCAAGGGTATACTTAATGCCATATGATGTCATGCACAGTATATAAACTGGAGGAGGTGGCTGAGAGAAAGGACTGGGGCTCAGAAATGTTCTGGGCATGTGCTGGCTTCTGGGTTTTCAGTAATTGCATTGTGTATCACTTGCTTCATGGTTTGGTTTTGGTTTTGTTTTAGTATTAATATTATTATACCTTCTTTCCTTGTATTGTCCTATTAAACTTTCCTTACCCCAAAACTTTGGGCCCCACATGGGGCACCAAAATAAACCCAGCTGGCAACTAAGCACTGTGGTCACTCATTCCCACCTTCCCCGCTCCTTGGTGGGATAGGGAGGAGAATTAAAAGAAAAAGGTAAAACTTGTAGTTTCTCATAAAACCTGCAGACAGATAATTTGTCTTCCAGGAAAGTAATGGGAACTAAAAGAATAGAATGTCTATATAACAAAATCTACTAAACCCAAAAATTTGTTTTGACACTTGACTTTGGAAAGCTGGGAAAATGTCGTTATATAGGATCAGCCTAGCATTTGGTGAACTCTGATTAAACACAACCCTTGTTTCAACATCTAATTTTTTGAGGGGGCAAAGTTGAACTTGGATCATGTCTTCATCTTTAACAATTGATTATATACATCATTGCATGATGCTCCCTCCCACTCTGAAAGCAAAAGAGCATCTTGGAGGTAGAACAGAATGGGCAAGGAAACAGAGCTGTTGTGTCTATGGGTCTCAGCAGGAATTAAATGTTTCAAGTAGTTAACAAAATGTTGGAAGGAGGTAAGGAGGAATTTACGCTTCTTTTGAAGCTGAATTAACTCACATGGCATGAATGCTAAAAGGAGTGGCAAAAATCATAACTCGGGAGAATATGAATCAAACTAACAGTGTAGCCTCTGTGTCCATTATGTACATAAAGGAGTGAGTGGAGTCTTTTTAAATAGTATGCCTATAAACAAAGTTAAAATAGTATGTCTAAGATAGATACGTTAGTAACTTAAACATATTTGGGTTTTGGGTGGGATTACACATCTGAAGTCTAGAAAAATTTCTACCACATTGTGTTGCTGTTACAGCTGCAATCCTGCAACTATTTGCTGCATTTGAATCCCTTAACATCATGGAGTTCTGCTGAAATTATGCATATAAAAACATGGTAGGAAATCTGATTATTTTAGATTGTCAGTTGTGGTGACTGAAGGTTCAATAGTCCATGCTCTTTAGCTGCCTTTGCCTGGGAGTGGGAAGTGTGTTGGTTGGACAGATAGTATCGAAAGCAGCTCCTATGGCTAAACGTGGCAAGGGGCTTAATTAAGAAATCAGACTATTTAAGTAAAAAATAAGTGTAGGCTTGGTTATGAAGAGCTGCATATTTGTAAGCTCTAAAGTGGATACTTTTTCCTGTGAAAAAGTAATTTTTTCTTGTAGGGAACCTGTTCTTTATTTGCCTTGAGACAGTTCCCCATCATTTGTAATAATAAACAAAAAAAGCCTTTAGGCTTATTTTACAAAGGCACTTTCAGCAGAACTGTTGAACTTAGTGATGTGTTCCACTTCTGACAGTAATCTATTATTCACTAAGCCATCTTGTTCCCTTTTTCAATTTCTTGACCACTCATCTCCCTGCTGATGCTAGCTCTGTACTATCCAGGCTCATTGCAAGAAGATCAGCTCTGCAAGAACAGTGTGAGTAAATGTATAAATGTGCTCTGTCCTCCTCTTAACTAAAATAAGGAGTTCTGGGAATTCAGAGCTGAAAACCTTAATTTGTGTTTGGGTTCCATGGGATCATTGTGCTTCTGCTCACCTCTCTGTCCATATAATTTGTGTGCCAGGATAATCCTTGGCCTGTTCTTCAGACATGTTCCTCAAACTCAAAAAGAGATCTTTAAACTGAAATTAGTTAACCTGAGTTGAAGGAGCCCAAGCAGCTTCCAGCTGGTATTAGTTAGTCTTAGTTCTAAAAGAAGCTTCTGTTTAAGCAATAATAGCATCAAAAAAGTTTCTAGAGCATCAGTGTCTCTTGAACAGTTGGTTATAAAGGGAATATGGGCAGAAGCAGCCAAAGAAAGATGGCAAAACAATATTTTAAGGCAGCATATATGCCTATCTGGGAGTCATGGTTTCAGAAAATGTGTCGATTTATTGAGTCTAAATGTTTTGGAAAGGTGATAAATGTTTTCTGCTAATATTATAGCTCATGTGTAATGTAGAGTATTCCAGATATAGACATTATAACCACCAGACTAAGGATTGTGCTTGAGATGGTAGTGACCTAGGGGACTGAAACCTTAATTAGATGTGGTTTATTCTTAAAAAAAAATAAAACAAACTAAAATTCCCATCTCTACATGTTCCTGGTACTATTTCTTTTTCTCAACTGTGACTAGATTGACTATTTAATTCTGACAAGATTTTTGATCTTCCATACAAATCATTGTGTTTCCTGGATTATTTTTTGTTATGGCTTTACAGAGCTGCTGGGGCATTGGGGTTTTTTTGTGTGTGTGTGAGACTAAAACAGCTGGTACTTTCTTAGTCTAAGCACCTGCAGACAGGAAAATCAAATCCTATTACATGAAGCATCAAACCAGTGAATTGTAAATGTTAGCTCACATACTGAGCTTTTCCTTCTTCTGATGCAAAGCAGCAGAGTGTATCACTAGCAACCCGTACCCAAATATTCCCAAGGATATGGCTCCTAACATCTCTTCTGTTGAAAAGCTCTGATGATCACAAGTTAACATTTATGCTTGATTTAAAAGTAAATAAGCAAAACACAGAGGTACTCTGCTGTGTTTATTCCAGTTTCCTATGTACCTTTCCAGTGTTGTTTCTAATGTTTTCTAATCTGAACACCCATATGTTTTTTGGCTTGTGTAGTTTTTAGTGTGCTGAAGACTGTAGTGGGTTTTTTGTTTGAGGTTTTGGGGTTTTTTTTTGTTTTTTGTTTTTTTTTTTACTCTCTTCATCCCCTTTAAGGAAAACTTGGCACCCATTGTACTGTGACCTATTGTTCCTAGCTCTACCTTCCGGAGGATTTCTTCTAATTACCCTTCTCCTTTAAGAGCTCAAAACATCTTCTGTTTGTTATAGCTCCTCTTGGTACATATGACTCTTAAATGAATTGAACGAGTAGTTTCAGTCTTGTTCAAATGATCTGGAAGGTGCTTCTATAAAATTTAATGTTAAAGAACCAAATTGATAGACTGTAGAATTAAGGGTAAAAATATTTGTACTGTAAACTACCCTGTTGATTGAAAGCAATAATCATCAAACATGACTCTTAGCTGCTTCTGGCAGAAAGAGACTGTTGAGCAAACTTGGCAGTGTAAGAGATCGTGTGAGAATGAAAATATGATGAGCTAATTTGGCAATTGATTTTGTATTATTAGAAAGGGTTCACCAAATTCTTTTTTTGGCTAGGGCAGAAGTGGTCATCATGTTCCCAGCTCATATCAGCAAATAACCTTATCTTTAGACTGGAGCAAAGAAGTTAAAAAGCTAAGTTCAGTCTATTTATCACCAATTAGATGCAGTCCTAAAACTTGTGGAGATGGGACTGATGGTGGACAGAAAATTTAGTTCCAGTTTAAATTAAGACAAACAATGGGAAGAGACATTGCTTAACCAATTTAAAATTGGTTGTTATGTGTTGGTTAAATGTGTTGATACTCTTCTTAGCATTTGGAAATTTCCTCCTGCAGAGAGTCATCTTGAATGATTTGGCTTGTTCTGAATAAGCTGTGACTCCAGTTTCTTATGGTGTTTATTGGAACTGTAACTCATGCTGGTAGGTGCACTTTAGAAGTAAATTTGGTTTCAGGCTTTTTTTTTTTTTTTAAGATGAGCAATATGTGTATTTGTAGGTTTATAAATGACCTAACTTCTTGAAATTGTTTGTCCTTTTGAAATTGCTTGGCAAATCCAACAAAAGTCACTTAAAATTTGTAGGACATTTGAGATATCTTTATCTTGAACTGTGGGCCAGAATAGTGGTGTGGGGTCCTGGGGTGAGGTAGGGTGTTGAGAGTTAGTTGGTTGTTCTAGTTTTCCCAACTCTTTTTTTAGGACTGACTTTAGTACTATTGACATCAGAGGAATGTGCCAATTTGCAATGGGTACGTAGCTTCATTTTGTAAATGTAATAATAATTCTATGACAATTTCTCTTGACATTTGCACACGCCAAGTGTTTTGCTGAATCATTAGACCTAGTAATGCAACTGGAAATCAGTTTCTTCAGACAACTGCTGCAGTATGTGATATGAGGTGAGCAGGATAGCAGTGGCAAGGGGTTTCTCCTATAGCCTGTTCTTGTGTTCTTTCAATGTCTGATGGTACTAGGCAGAAGTCTTGAGCATCCTGATGCATCTTAAAGTCAGCAACTGCTGAAGCAACTTTAGGCTTGCACTGCATTTACAAGCTGCCTTTGATCCACTGCTGAGTTGCCGTGGAAACCAATTTTGAGGAGGACTGGGAAAGGGCTGGAAAATAAGCTTTTTTTTGTGAGAGCCCAACTAGTTTAAAACCCCATCCCCTGTATTCAAGAGCTGCTTCTGAATTGCCATGGAGACAAGAAGAGTAACAGAGTTTTGAGACTTGTAAAGGTGCAAGCTATAAATATTTATTTAGTTAATAGCAGATGCTTTCTGGATTGTTTCTCTGTTGGAATAAACTCCATGCTACATTGAATCTGTGAATTCAAACCATTCTGAACTTCTGTGCAAGCAGAAAATGAGGATGCAAAAAAAAATTAAGGTAATTGAATTTTATGTTTTTTTTATTAAATATATAAAAATAACGTTTTTGGTTTTGTTTTTTTTTTTTTTTACCAGAGTTTCCCACACCATCTTATATACTAATGTTGCCATGTTGGTGGACTGCTGGAAGCACTTAGGAGGCTATTCAGTTGATCTGGAATTCTTGTGCTTTGGTGTTCAGTTTCTCAAAGGCTGACCTAAATAATCACTTTCCCTCTTGTCCCAGGCCACTTGATTTTTCTTCCTTACTTTCTTCTCTACAAGCTCTCCTAGTTTTGTTTCCCAGCCCTTGGGGTTCTGTTCTGAAATAATTCAGTAACATGATATTAAACTCTTAGGAGTACTACTGATACCTTTAGATAACAGGCTCTGGAAAATTTAGTCATTAGTTTTACTGCTAAGCTATTTTTTTCTTAACTTGGAAGTTAAGAATAAAGGCACCATCAGCTGGTGTGCTATCCTTCTGGATTGCACTAAACAGTCTACAAAACCAAGGATTAACTCATTCTTATGCTGGTATTATAAATGAAAACCTCTTCTCTAGTCTGCTCTGTAGTTGAGCCATTTAACACAAGAACTTTTTTCCCTGGTGAGATTGAGAGTTCATCAAGTCATCCAGTACCAGCTTTTAATACAGGTAGAAATTCTGCTCTTAGTCAATTTTTGGCAAAGCTTCTCTTCTGTTTAAATAACTCCAGGTTGGATTCAAATGCAGTTCTGCATTCTGTTTCTCATGTGATTTCCATTATAAAGGCTGAGTAAATGAAGCTGATTAAAGCTTACCTTCTGTAACAAACAAGTGCAAAAGGACTGTTTTTATTTTTACACTACATCTAAATTAAACAGCACTTTTTGCATTAGGCTCTAGACCTCTGAATATGTAAAAGTAGTAAATCCAAGAAAAGCTATTTGTACTTGAGCAGCTTGGCCATTTAAACTGTCACTTCAGCCTGAGTTTGGAGGGCAGTATTTTTGTTGGTTTTTTGGAATGATTTTTTTGTTGCTGTTGTTCCTGAAACAGCCTACTATTACTCAGGCTTTTCTGTCTGAAGGAACCACTCTAAAGTATGCTTTGCAACAGAAGTCCTGCAGTCTAGATACCATAAAACGTTATTGCTTTGTCTTGAGTATCCATAGATTATTTTTAATACTTTCAAAAATTCGTCTTCATTTGCTCTTATTTTGAGATCTTATAATAAAAAAAGGTGGAGAGAGTATCTGCTGACTTCCCAGCAAGACACTTAATGTGTGTTTATATATAGATATAGACACACAGATCTAATGTATCTAACTGACATACCATCTGGTTGCTGGCCTTCTTATCAGCTTCAAATGTATAGCTCTGCTGAGGAGAGCAAGCAGGGAGGAGGATTGCTCCATTGTGCATGGCTCTGAGCCTCAGCCAAAAGGGAGAAAAAAAAGCCTTTTGGTTTGGAGGAAATTTTTTTGGTTTTATTGGGAGTGGGTAGGGAGGTCAATTTTCTGTGTGGCAGATATTCAGCTGTAGAGATGGAATTTTAATTTAGTAATAGCTGCCCTTGCAAAAGAGAAGCCAAACCAAGTACTGGATTTAGCTGCTTCTCCCCCTGCCCCTCAGCCCTCTCTCTTCCCTTGTTCCAAAAACCTTGTCCATGTCTCAGTAAAATAATTCTCAAAAAAACCCCCAAACCTGTCAGGAGTTAGAAGATGGCTTGTATAAAAGGAGGGGAGGGAAAACTAGCAGGTACCAATTTACACAAATTGTAGTTCATTACAAGGCTTTTCATGAGGCTATTAATATCTCCTTATGGAAAAGTCACTATCTGCAATACAGAAGTTAAGCTGTGTTACTCTGCCAGTGAGATTTTATACCCTATTCTTTGAGTCTTCTGAGTATTGAAAAGCTTGATTCTGCTGTATCTCTGTCATTCCCAAGAGTCAAGAAGAAGACAGAGCATTTCCATTACCGTCAAAGGAGTGAAAATAACCAGCCATATTTTTTTCCTGATGCTTCAAACACTGCTGTTACAGATGCATTAGAACAACTTATTTGTACTGCCAAGAAACCAGCACTGCATCTACTTGAATCAAGGAACAGTCTCCTTTATAGCTGCAAGGACTAAAAATTTAACTTCTTTGTTAAAAACAGTTTCTACAATCTGCTAGAAAAAAAATGTAATTTGCCACTGATGTAGGGATATCACATGTGTACATAGTGTAAGAGCCCTAGGCGTTCTTCCTTGCTGAAAAGCATCTGCAAGATTTACATCCTTATTAGCCAGTAAGAGTATTGAAAATCTTGCCACGTATTTCACAGCACGTTAAGCTGCTCCCAAGAGCTGTATGTGTTACAACCAGATCTCAGAGTTGCAGCAGCTCCGGGGTCTTAATGACCAGAACTTGCTGTGTTTAAGTCTAGCAGTTTCCAAAACATAACAGAAGTGCTGCTAACAACTACCACATAAGTGAAGGGGTTGTTGAGAAGCTCTTTAAATTCCTTTTGTGTTTTAGACCCCTTTAGTGCGTCGGCCAGCCCTCTTAGGTTACCATCCTTTATGCTGTAACACCATGCCTATTAAAATACAAACATGCTCTGCAAATCTAAGCTTAGGTGGGCTTATTATTCCCACACTGCAGACTCCCTCTTCAGACTGCTTCCTTATTTGTTCTTTGTGGCTGAAGATATGAGAGATTGTTTATTTGTGAATCAAATACACTCTGCCTAAAGTAAATTCTGTTTCATTAATATTATTTAAGATTTAAGAAATTTTGTTATTCAAGGTAACTGAAAGGCTGAAGTTCAGCTGCTTTTTCCTTTTTTTCCTATGATGATTTCTTGTAGCCCTCGTCCAAAATTAAAGTTTTCATGACATGTTTATGTTATGTTCACTTACTGAATCTGGGTTTACTGCAGTTATTTCAGGCTATGTTTTGGTGTGTAAATTCCCCATTTCAGAGGTCAGTTAAGGGCTCCAGCCAATACAGGAGGCTTCTGCAGAGGCTGCAAATATTCCCCATCTCTCTCTAGCATGTTTGCTGGAGCTTAGAATTCACCAAGCAGAACTGATGGAGGGTTAAACACTTAACAGATGCTTAAACACTGACAGATGACAGCAACGTGACAGGGGAGAGTGGTGGGTCTGAGCCCTGGTTGCCTGTTGCTAACTTGTAGTTAATGAAGTCTAGCCTGGCCACATCACTGTGAACAGGATTGGTTTTGTTTGTAGCAACTGCACCTTAGACTGCTAAGAAGACTTTGAGTTAGTATTTATATATATATTTTTAGCTGAGTTACAAATAATTCTGTCCAACTAATTCCCTGTTTATGGACTGTGTAATCTATGGACTATTTTTTGTAGGAATATATATGGCAACAGAACAGCCAGAACAGATGTGAGTGTTTAAATTATGTGACTGTATCAAAATCTCTAGGTATTGTTTGAGTACTCCATAGTAGGTGGTTACATAGTTGAGAAGTCTGCATCAGCATCTAAGCATGTTGCTGGTGGTTTATCCTGAGGTGGTCATGGGTCTGAAGGATGCCAAACAGATGTCTGATTTCCTATTCTCTCTCAGGGATTTCAGTAAGAGAATTGGCTTCATTATCGCTTTATTCTTGGGACATCAGACTTCCTAAACTTACAGTATCCTCTGAAAGCCTTTGTTAAGATTTGCTCTAGGCCACCTGCTATTTAGAACTTGGCAAAGCAAATAACCACAAGACTGCTTTTCCTCTCATACTTATAACTTTGTTTTTGTCTCTGTTCTCATGTAATTTCCTCCAGGCACAGTTTCCTTTGATTTGGTTAGACTAATATGCTTTTCCTTAATGATTCCCCCAGCTAATGGTATCACTTTACAGCTGTATGAGTGGTTGTTCAAATGGAAAGTGTGGATTTTTTTCGGCTTACTGCTAAACAAATGAAGTCACTGACACATCAGAGTAGGGAGGTTTTTCAGTCTGTATAAAAGTGTTTGAACAAAAAGTTTACTGGTGCAGTAAGAGATCATCTTTTCAATATTGCTTTTTGTATGGTGAATTAAAATTCAAAGCTTAATTCTTGGATTCTAAATAATTGACAAGAGATGTTTCTAAAAGAATAGTGTAAGGAAGAGATGCTCTAGCTTTAGAGAGATGTCCTGTCTTTCTGCTTGGTCAGAATATGGAATGGTTTTAATTCAGCCAGTTGTCTCTGCACCACCTTAAGTTACTCTTCAGATTCTACTGCTTCTTGAAGAGCATCACGTATATGTATGGCTTGTGTGTGTGAGAAGGGCTGTGTGTGTGTCAAACTTTTCTTTTTTCTTTTGCATTTTTTTCTTACTGCTTTGCAAATTAGAGTCTTCATGTCTTCTATAAATCTCTTGATGCAAGGGAAAATATGGAGATTTTATGAAACTGCAAGTTCCCAATACAACGTATGCAAAGTAATTTCATTATTACTTCCATATGAGAAGCAAGTACCCTCATACTGCCCCAGAAGTTATAGAACATTTTCTTACTGTGGCTTCTATCTTCTGAATAGTCAGACTGTGACAGTGAGCTGCATGAGGTCTGTATTAAAGAGGAGAATAACTTCCAGGTCCATGAAATGATGAATGTACTACAGTGGCAAATTGTGTATCATTGTGCTGGTTTGTGTCCAGACAGAGGAGGCTGATGGGCCTTACCCATACACTGCCTTCCTAGAGATGCTTCCCATGTAAGTGTTAGCAAGTATTAGCTGCTGTCCAAGCCTCAGAACACAATTATGAACACATGCAGGAAGACTTTGTTTCAATAGATGAACATGATTTTTTATCTATAGGATATATGGGATGGGATAGTATGTGTATGTGTGTTACGGTTCTAAAAACAGCATGGTTTGGGTAAAAGGCCAAAGCTAATTCTCCTTCCATAAATCTAAATAAGTCTTCAATAGGTTAAAATGAAAATTACTTCAGGCTTTATAGACCAAGCTGGGACAAAAACAGGGAGGCAGGTTCTGTGTGGACATACAGGAGAAGGAGTTAGTTTGGGAGGTGCTGGAGGAGTGGTTCCTTCCTCTGGTTTCAACAGTGTGTGGGGGGGTCATTTTGTTTTTTTTCATTTCTTTTTTTTTTTTAAGTTCAACAGGAAAGTTTCCTTTATTGACAGAGTGGAAAATATTTCCAAGTGCTATTTGTAATGCAAATATTTTTTGCTATTTCAGTATTCTAAGGGTACGTAAATGGCATTGCTGGAATTATCTTCTTCCCTTCTTATTTATTTTTGTATTTTAAATGTCTGCTGTAACTTTTGAGGTAACACAAATGTGATGATGATATTAAAAAGTATTAAGCACAGGATAGTTGCACACCACTCTGGATATTTTGGCAATGTGCACAAATGAAAATTCATGTTTCCAGGTGTGAAGCTGTATTCTGGGGACTGAGCACAGCCCTCATCCTCCACAATGCCTGCACTTACTTTATTTTCAATTGACAATAAATTTAATTTACCCTCATTTGCATCTGTAGTGGTAATTGCTAAGTGAGCTGCCTGTCTTTGTCTTTACCCACAAGCTGTTTGATTTCATTTTCTCCCCTGTTGTGTTGAGGAAGGGAAGTTAGAGAGCAGGTGGGTGGGCATCTGGCACTTGGCCAAGGTCAGCCCACCACAGCAGGATACACTAAATGAGTAACTCCATTTTTGCTGCAGCTGGGGACTCAAATACTTATTCTGTCTGTTACTCCAAGACTTGCATAGGCAATGGTTATAGATACCAATAGAACCACTATCTGTATTTTTAAAGGATTCTAAAAAAAAAAAATCCAGAAAATTATAGAGTCTAAAGGGACATAGGAACAGTTTGGATGGAGAATTCCCTCTTAAGTGCCATACTTGAACAACAAGGAATGATCTTTAAATGAGAAGGAAACCATGATGATGTATGTGACAGTTCTGTTTAATATTTTAATCAGTGACATAAACAGTGGCATTGAGCGTGCCCTCAGTGAGTTTGCCAATGACACTGACATGCCTGAGGGGTGGGAGGACATTCGGAAGGACCCAGACAAGCTCCAGAAGTGGGCCCATGTGAATGTCATGAAGTGCAAGGTCATGAACCTGGATCAGGGCAACCACCAGTATCAGTAGAGGCTGGGGGACAAAGGGATTGAGAGCAGCCCCGTGGAGAAGGACTTGGGGGTAAGAACAATGATAGATGAAAAGTAGGACGTGGGCCAGCAATGTGTGCTCACAGCCCAAAAAGCCAACCATATCCTGAGCTGCACCAAAAGAAGTGTGGCCAGCAGGTCAAAGGAGGCGAGTCTCCCCTTCTGCTCTTCTCTCTTGAGATGCCATCTGAAGGATTGTGTCCAGTTCTGGAGCCCCCCGCATAGGAAGGAAATCAGGCTCTTGGAGGAAGTCCAGAAGGAGGGCCATGAAGATGATCAGAGAGTTGAAAGCTTTTCCTGTAAGAAAAGGTTGAGAGAGTTGGGGTTGTTCAGCATGGAGAAGAGAAGGCTCTGGGGAGACCTCATAGCAGCCTGTCAGTACTTAAAGGGGGCTTGTAAGAAACGAAGAGGGACTTTTTAGCATGGCCTGTAATGACAAGACAAGGGGTAATGGTTTTAAACTAGAAGAGGATAGATTTAGACTAGATACAAGGAAGAAATTTTTTACAATGAGGATGGTGAAACACAGGAAGAGGTTGCCCAGGGTGGTGGTAGAAGCCCCATCCCTAGCAACGTTCAAGGTCAGGTTGGACAAAGCTCACAGCAGCCTGGTCTGATTGAAGATGTTACTGCTTACTGCAGGGGAAGGGTTCGACTAGATGACCCTAAAAGGTCTCTTCCAACCCACACTATTCTATGATTCTATGGTGGTATCTTCATACAGAGAAGACACCATGCTAACTCACGGCTGTGAGAACCCATAGTTGAAAGCCCAGATTTCAGTGTTCCTGATACAAGAGATATCCAAGAATATATGGGGTTGGTTTTTTTCTTTCTTTACTACAAAATTACAGAAGCATTGACTAATGTATTCATTCTCATTTCAATAAGAATTTGAGGTAACTGCTAATTACTGCACACATTTTTTTATCCTGTGGAAGCTGTACATGGTATTCTTCAGTAAACATGCCTGCCCTGTGATAGTAAAGCAATGGAAAATACACTTAAGAATTAATCCAAGTCTCTCCAACTAGGAACACACTGAGATACTACCCCAGTATAAAACAAGTACCTACTGTTTATACAGAACTTCTCACATGTAAATATTATCATGCTATTGTAAAAGAGAAATATTACTATTTTTTACAGGTGCCTGGTCATGGAGAGGAAAAAAAAATTGTTCAAGGCCACCCACATGGCCAGGCCTTGTCTAGGTCTTAGTCCCATTCTCTCTCTAGTAGACAATAGCTAATCTGCCCAGTGTGAGGAGGTCTTAAAAATATTGCTGGTAGCTGCTGAAGCACATATGAAATTACAAGTGTTTATTGCTGAATTGTCATCTTGTTTCTGTCCCCTTGCAGATCGCAAAGTGTCTGGAATTTCCATTGAAACGGACAACAAACATGTAAAAGCAGAGGAGTTCAGGGGTATAGTATGGGCATTGTTTTTATTATTTTTAATCTATACACAATAATAATCAATATATGTAATACATGCAAACTATGTGTGCAGAAGCTGTGCAGATGTTAAGATTGTCTTCCTTGTCCTGACAGGTCCTGGTCCTACTCCTTCCATTGACACTTTATGTAATCTTTGTCTTGTCCCCATTTTTTCTTACTTGATGTGGGGTTTCACTAGATGCTCCCCAGAGGTTCTTTTCTATGATTCTATCACTTGTTTTTCAGCCTTGATAGCTCGCTCTCTAACTTCTGCTTTGTTTCCTTCCACCCAAAATGATGGGAACTGATAGAAAGGAGAAGCAGTAATTATAATACAGACAGTGAGGGACTAGAGATAGAACAACTGTAAATAAGCTAGTTGACAGCAGCTATAATTTAATGACTATTTTTAATTGTCAGTAATTATAATGGCTATTTTTGTATGTGTACGTCATGTAAAATGACTAATGACTTCCAGTAATGTACTAGGGAAGTTAAGGAGGTGGGGAGAAAAATCTGATATTTGCTGGGTAGATGAAAAAGGGATTCTGGTAGTGTGTATGTGAGATTTGTGGGTACTATGTGGTTTTTGGGGGGTTTTGTTTGGTTTGGGGTTTTTGTTTTTTTGTTTGTTTTGTAGGCGTTTTTGGTTTGGTTAATTTTGTTGGAATGGGAAGAGATGGGAATTTGGGAACTGAAAAAAATTTACTGAGCTCCAGGCTTGATCAATTTGTTTGAGGCGATATTCAAACATTTTGGAGGTCTCTGAAGCTGTCATCTGGGCTTCTCTCAAGCATCGTCACTTTTGGGGAAGAAAAACTTAATATATTTGGAACTCAGGATGGGCAAGCAGCAAGAAAAGCTCTTCAGTTAATATTAAAACTTGTTTAGATTGTATCTTTTAGATGATATATGGCTTGCTTTTTGTTCTTTTGTTATTTGTATGATAGAGTGAGATCAGTTCAACGTAGCTCAGATGCCATGCCAAGTTCTGTGTAGCAGCACTGAGGAAATGGCAGGGGCTGGGAGCTGTAGCTATTTAACTGAATGCAGATGATGTGAAATGCAGTTTTCCTTTCTCCTACAGCACCTGTTACTGTAGAGGAGGGTGTTCAGCCACTGGAACAGGCTCCCCAGGGAAGTAGTCATGGCACCAAGCCTGTCAGAGTTCAGGGAGTGTCTGAATGATGCTTTTAGTCACATGGTTTAGTTTTAGGTCGTCCCGTGAGGAGCAGGAAGTTGGACTTGGTGATCCTTGTGGTTCCCTTCTAACTTGAGCTATTGTGAGATAGAACCAAATTATAGACTCCAGATCAGGTGTAAATCTGTATTATTGTCCAGACCTCTCTGAGGTCCCAAAAGGTTTTTCCAGGCATGGCTGAGCATGTGGTGATGCACAGTATTCTGTGGACCAACCTTAATGCAAGTCAAGTAAACTTGTCTTGGAAAATACCTCTGACTCCATTAGTATGTGAAAAAGCAGTACAAGGGAACCATAACTAAGGGGGGGTTAATTATGTTGTCTTTGTTTTGTGGGGACTCCCTTTCCTCCATTCCCTTTCTCCAAATAAGTGGGAGGGCATCAATGCTAGTTTTTTCTGAAATGAAAAAAATGTGGCATGCAAGAAAGGGGCAGCTCATTCAATGCGGAGGTGACTTGTTCAGCTGAAAACACTTCATCTGAGCTGTCTCTGTGTCAGCTTAGGCCAGCTTATGAGACCAGCCAGATGCCACAAGGTCAGCAGCAAAAGCAAGCTGAGCTTGAATGATGGGTTTTCTTTGTTAGAAGGATACAAAAACAAAATGGAAAGGAAACTTTAGCAAATCTTAAGATTCAGGAAGCCTCCACCCATCCACTCAACCTGAAGTCAGGAACCTCAGGCTTCCTGAGAGCACAGCGTGTTTTTCGAAGCAATCAGTGTGTGTGTAATACATTCTTTCTGGCAAAGAATGCCCTCCTGCCTCAATTTTTCTTTCAAGTCTGAAAGTTTTTTTCACCTTTGAAATATCACCAAGGCTACCCGTCTGTCCCCTTGGAAGCTTTTTTTGTTCCTTTACAGAACAGACATGGGAAGTCAGATTATAAAGGGTGAGTGGGTAGATCTGTTGGTAGCTTTTAACTGTCCTTCAGCCTTGTTTGCCGAGACTGGAAAATGAGGGTGCCAGTTAATGTAGGTTGACTGTGTGTTTGAGCAATGGTTATTTGTCCCTGAAGTCTAGACAGGCACTGCCAAAATTAAAAAGGCTTTTTGATTCTTGATACTCTGGCCTACATTGGAAGATGAGCAGCCTAAAGGTGTCAAGATCAATACTGCATTTATTTCTTTTACCAAAGCTTCTGGGAGATATTGGATTTTACTTATTAATAGATTTGTATACGGTCATATGTGTGGTTGGATTATTTCCTCTGATGTCTCCCAACAATTGCTATTTAGACCTTGACTTAAGAGTTATTTTCTGGGAAAAAAAAATACATATGTATTTCAGCATGTTGTTCCACAGAGAACAGAATTACTGGAATGTTGAGTTGTACCAATAACTTATCTATACAATTTATCTTCTGTCCCTCTTTAGTTCCCCTATAATAACTATAGACTTGAGCATAGACCACAATTACTATGATGCAAGCTGCATATTAGTCATGGCATATGCTGATTCTCTGCTGTGAGGGAAAAGTATGATCTGTTCCCCATTAGGAGCACTAATTTTGGTTTGTTTCCTACCCAGTTAATACCAACTTCAGCAATAATCACTAATTCTAGAAATCTCATCCTTTCTGTGAAATTTTGGTGGTGGTGGCCACTATTAGGGAAACTTGCTTGGACAGACAGAAGGGTGAACAATTGTGTGAACTTTCTTTTTTTGAGAACTAAATAACTAACTAACTAAATAAGGCACCAGGGGATGTTATGAGCAGCCTCTGCCCCCAGCAGCTGCCAAAGCCTGGGTGTTCATCCTGCCCAACCACAGGAGCCCAGCCCAATTTTCCTGGCGACCTGGAGTGGGGGTCTTTGTCCCAGACCCATGGACACAGCTGCTGCTCTCCCATTTGCAGGTTCACCCAGCAGCAAGGCTGCATATCTGTGTCCCCAGGGATGCATGCATTATGTGCACACATGCACACACTCGCAGCACCGGCACTGCCAGCTACTGTGATGGCCACGGGCAAGGCCCTGCCTTCAACAGCATCCATGTATAGTGTTGCTTGGATGTAACTCAAATAAAGCATTAAGTATAGGCAGCTAAGCCTCCTTCCTTTTGGCAGGTAGAAGCTGAAGTTCAGTGGGGAAAGCACGAGCACAGTACTTTCTAGATTCACAGGCACACGCACGTTCTTGGTTCCCCTGCATCCGAGCACAACCCCTCTTCCCAGCTGCTACCCCTGCCCTGCTCCCCAGCTTGCCTAGCTTGGGGTTTGCTAGGAGTTAAACTCACACCTCTAGGCACACCAGGTTTAGGGAAAATACAGACACTAGACACACCCACTTCCAGAAGCAAGCACCACAAACCCAGGGGTTCTTATATCTTCAGTGTGACCCCGACTGTTTGGTCTAAATTTACTCAAGGCACTGATATTCTGTCCCAATAGCCAGCATCTTAGGCACATGTGCTTTGAGGCTCACCAACACATTCTCAACATCTGTGGCCACTTCAGCTCCTGATGCAGAGACACTTACTTGCTTCAGGTGCTCAAACCATAGTCTTGTTTGTTTGGATACTGATGGTCTTTATCATCATCTGTCATGTTCATGTCTCTTTGGTTTTGTTTGTTGCTCCCCCCTTTACTTATTAGCACTTTTGCATTGAAAAGGTCCCTGACTGGGAAACCTTAATGTAGCAGATTCTCACCTTTCACATATCCCTACAATAATGAACTACCTCATCCTGAGGTGCCTGTTCCTTCCAAAGGAGGTAAACTCTCTCTTTTTTTTTTTTTTTTTTTTCCTGAGTCCCAGCAAAAGCTCCCTGTTCAGCCAGGCTTGTCATCTTCCCTGACATTTCATCTTACAACACACAGGGACAGCCTGCTCCTGCCCTTTTAAGATTTCCTTCTTGAAAATTGTCCAGCCTTCCTGGACCCCTTTGTCCTTCAGGACTGTCTCCCAAGGCACTCTTAACCAATGTCCTGAACAGGCTGAAGTCTGCCCTTATGGAAGTCCATAGTGGAGGTTTTGCTAACACCCTTCCTTACTTCACTAAGGACTGACAACTTCACCATTTAGTGGTCTCTAAGCCCAGGATAGTTTAAGAACACCACATCTCCCACAAGTCCTTCTCTGTTTATGAAGAGCAGATCTAGCAAGGCACCTCCTCTGGTCGGCTCAACTACCATTTGTGTTAGGAAGTTATCTTCCATACACTTGATTGTCCGTCTCCTCTCTGCTGTGTTATATTTTAAACAGACATCTTGTGGGATGAAATCCCCCACCACAACAAGGGCTAGTGATTGTGACACCTCTGACAGCTGCCTGTGGAATGCTTTGTCTGCCTCCTCATCCTAGTTGAGTGGTCTATTACAGGCACCCAACAGGATATGAGCCTTACTCACCTTCCCCTCCCCCCCCCCATCTTTACCCATAAAAATCCAACCTTATCATCACTGTCATCATCTACCTCTGTGTAGTTGAAACGCTCACAGAATCACAGAAATTTGGGGGTTGGAAGGGACCTCGAAAGATCATCAAGTCCATTCCCCTGCCAGAGCAGGGTCACCTACAGGAGGTCACACAGGAATGCATCCAGGTGGGGTTTGAATGTCTCCAGAGAAGGAAACTCCACAACCTCCCTGGGCAGCCTGTGCCAGTGCTGTCACACTCACAGTAAAAAAAATTTTTCCTCATGTTTATATGGAACCTCCTATGCTCAAGTGTATATCCATTGCCTCTTGTCCTGTCATTGGGCATAACTGAGAAAAGCCTGGCACTATCCTCTTGGCTCTCTCCCTTTACACATTTATAAACATTTCTGAAGTCACCCCTCATTCTCCTGTTCTCCAAAAGAGACCCAGCTCCCTCAGCTTTTCCTTATAGGAGAGATGTTCCACTCCCTTAATCATCTTGGAGGCTCTGCACTGGACTCTCTCAAGAAGTTCCCTGTCCTTGAACTGAGGAGCTCAGAACTACACACAATATTCCAGATGCAGCCTCACCAGGGCAGAGTAGAGAGGGACGAGAACCTATCTTGACCTATTAGCTACCCCTCTTCTAATGCACCCCAGGATGCCATTTGCCTTCTTGGCCACAAAGACAACTTGCTGGCTCATGGTCATCCTTCCACCCACCAGCACCCCCAGGTCCCTTTCCCCCCAACCACCTCTTCTTCCCTATCTATCTTCTCTGAAGAGCTTTAGCCATTCATTGGGGCACTCCAGTCATGAGGGTCACCCTACGATGTTTCTGTGATGCCAACTACATCATAACTGTTCTGCCACACAATGTCTTCTAGCTCCTCCTGTTTGTTGTCCATGCTGTGTGCATTGGTGTAGATGCCCTCAAGCTGGGCTATCAATTTCAGCCCTAATATTGCTGTGCCACCCCTAGGCTCATCTCTAGTGGGCCTGGTTTTATTCTGCTCCCCCTTCAAACCTAGTCTAAAGCCCTCTCCATGAGCCCTGCCAACTCCTGGCCAAAAATCCCTTGTGGATAGTTCCACTCTATCTGTTGCCAGCCAACCCCATCCCATGTAAACATCTCTGTGATCAAAGAACCCAAAATTCAACCTATTGCACCAGCCTCTAAGCCATGTGTTGATCAGGTGTGTTTTCCTGTTCCCTGCTACTGAGGGAATTGAGGAGAACTCCACCTGCATTCTTGACCCCTCCGCTATTGGGACAGTTCCCTGAAGCCCTTTCTTGTTGCCTTAGGTCTCCTGTTGGTAATACCATCACTGCCCACCAGTATGACCAGTAACAGGTAGTAATCAGAGGGTCATACCAGAACTGGGCGCTTCCTAGTTACATCTCTGACTTGGGCCCCAAGGAGACAGCAAACTTCCCTGTGGGATGGGTCTGGCTGGCACAGTGGGCCCACTGTTGCCCTGAAAAAGGAATGTCCTGTGACAATTACCCTCCTTTTATTTTTCATAGGAGTGGTCCTAATGAATGGGGCTGCTTGCCTTGGCAACTCCCTGGATGGACTTTTATCAGCATCCTCATTTGCCAGGACAATCTAAAGGTGCTATATAAAATAATAAAATGGTGCTGAAATCGTAAATTTTCTCTTTTATTATTTGTTTGGTTTTCTTGTTTTATTTCCTGTCTAGAGGCTATTCTTAGTTGCAAGCACAAATTTTCAAAAGACACGAGCTTAAGAATAGAATGGAAGAAAATCCAGTCTCAAGGAGTCTCATTTGTCTACTACAATGGTGAATTCACAGGTACAGTACTACAAACTTAGGCTGATAACTTAACATGTCATTCTCTGGGACATATACCAATACTTTCTTGGGGAATGTTAGAAAAATGAATGAAAGAGAATGCCCTTGACTCTCCATACTGAATAGCAGTCCATTTGTGGAAAATAATTTTTAAATAATTTTTGTGGAAAAAGCATTTCTTAATTAAATTCATTAACTGATACTTACCTTTCTAAAGAAGTTAAATATCATAAAGTTCAAGACTAAGAAAAATGGCACTGCACATTCCTTGATGTTTTTTTCAAAAATGAAATTACCTTCAGATATAAACTCCCCCAAACAATGCAAGCTCTGCACTCCTATCCAACAAAGAGATTTCTGAAGCCTCCTGCAGAGCTGGAGGCTTGGATATGAATAATGCAGCAGTTTTTATATACATAAAATATAAACTCAGCTGTATATTTTAAATTATTTGTATTCTTTTCAGAAGTGGAATTTCTATTTATGTGTTCTGAAAATAACTTGGCTCAGCTTTATGTGTTGAAGAAAATATGGGTCTCTGGTACCTCGTACATAAGAAACAAAGGTTGAGAAGTGAAACAAAAGCACAGCAATTTTATTAGTTTGTAGAACTTGCAAGATGTGCTGGTCTTTTGGTGACATTGTCTTTTTCTGTGTGTACTTTAGAGAAACACTGGAACTTGTGGTTCTGTGTGTGCATGTAACTTTTATTTCATAACAAGCTGTAGAATGAAAATACCCTCACTGTAAGAAGTCTGAATGCAGTAATTTTGCTAAGTCAGTCAAGTTTTTCTTGCTAAGTTAAAATATAAAATACTTTGCTGTGATCTTATTTGCAGTTCCCTCTGTAAGGTAATTAAGTAAGTTAGTGATTGCCACCCCCCTAGTCGAAAGGGATGTCTTTTTTTGACAACTACTGCTATACATGTTTCCTTGAAATACCTGCAGAAAAAAACCAAATAAGCATTCCATCTTCCCATCAGAAATTATATGGTAGATGTGTGATTTTGAACTGAGATGGTTTGGTTGGTTGTTTTTTTTTTTAACTAAACGGTCAAGTTGTGGAAGGTCCTTACTGTATTTGGAGGGGGATTACATGTTGCTCCTTGTTGCTAGACAGCTAACACTGAACTAAGGAGCAGTAATTCAGAAGTTGTATGTTATTTCAGAGCAAGGTAATGGAACGTAAACATTTGCTATAAGAAAGGAGTAGAAACCTCTGTCTCTCTTCTCCCTTACAGGTGATCTTCGAGGCCGAGCGGAGATGCTGAATACAGGAATCCGTATTAGAAATGTGACTAGAAAGGATTCTGGGACCTACCGGTGTGAAATCAGTGCAAAGAGTGAAGAGAGGCAACATGTGGGAGAGGCTATTATTACTCTCACAGTATTGGGTATAAACTTTATTAACTTGGGCTACTGTAAAGAAATTGAATGATGACAGGGGGTATTGAAGGTAGGGTTGTCTATATGGTGTGTCTGCTGATTTATGGGTGTTCTTTGGGATGGGTTTATAAACACACGCATTCTACAACATACTTCACAGAAGAACTTTGCAAAACACACACACTAGTTTGGGGTTTGTTGATATAAATGATTTCAGTTCTCAAAACTTAGCAGGTCTGCTTCTATATGTGTTGGTGAAACTTCTGTTTCTACTAAAACTGAAGTCGTCCAGTGGCTGAGAATCTGGATAAGCTGATCATGGTGTTTGGCACTGGAATGTCTGCATCTGTCAACACTTATCAAATATTCCTAAGCAGCAGTTCATTCCCATATGCTACAGTCTCCTGTTTTTGGAAGGAGAAACTGCTGCAGTGTCTGTGCAATG
Organism: Florisuga fusca; assembly: GCA_038090715.1. Classification (NCBI taxonomy): domain Eukaryota; kingdom Metazoa; phylum Chordata; class Aves; order Apodiformes; family Trochilidae; genus Florisuga; species Florisuga fusca. The sequence continues at coordinate 29,849,818 of JAAWXA010000004.1, read as the reverse complement.
CCAGGCAGTGAGCTAGCAATCTGTGAACATTATTTACAGGAGAAGTGGTGGTGGCCTGTGGGGCTGGTTGCTCATTGGGATTTTTTGTTTGTTTTCCTACCCAGGTGGGAAAAGGAGTGAATACTGAACATATTCCTCTTAGATTATTCCTGGTGTTTTTCCCAGTGGATGAGTGATAGGAGCTGGTAGTTTTCTTCTTTTCTCTGTATCGGAAGAAAATAAAATATCTGCTTTTGCAGTTTTTATATTGCTTTCCCCTATTAAAAAAATACTGTTTAAAAATATTATAAATTATTATAACATCTCAAATTTCTTCAGAAAGGATTATAAATTCATGAAGTTCTGATTAGCTCCAAAAATGCAAAAAAACCCATTTATTCCTTCTTTCTTCAATTCTCTCAACAACTTTCCTCTTTTGAATACATCTTTCTAATTTAAAGTTGAAATCTTTGGATCCCAAAGGAGAGAGAGAGAGAGAGTGTGAGTGTGGGTGTTTGTGTGTGCGCATTGCTCACAAACACTTTTGAAAATTAGTTAGCATTTCACTTGTTTTTCTTTATTTTGGCCTTTTATTTTAAAATCAGCCAAAAAACCCCAAACCCTGTTTATACAAGTAACAAGTGCAATTTTATTGTCCAGTTGCTCCAACTACTCCGGTATGCGAGGTCCCCAGCTCGGCAATGACGGGCACAGCAGTGGAACTGAGCTGTAAGGAGACTGAGGGGTCTCCTCCATCTGAGTACCAGTGGTACAAGAATGGTGTTGCCTTATGGGAGAAGACAGGAACAGGAGGTGCTAGAGCAGCAAACATAACTTACACAATGAATAAAAAGTCTGGCACTCTGGTAAGTGTAATAACCAACTCTAATAACTAGCTAGTAAGACAACCAAATTTGCTGGTTAGTACGATGATGCGTGGGGGTCTTAATCCAAAAACACACAAGGTCCTTGTCAGAGATCAAGGTCATGCTGAAATATGTGCCAACAAATGTAGAAGGTGCTTTCTGCCTCATACCAATGACAAGCCACAGACATTGCGTGGTACAGACAAATTGGGTGAGTTGCAAGGCTGCAGTAATGATAAATGAGCAGAATCTAGAATATTCATTACAATATTCAATATTCATTTCATAGTGGTAGGTGAGAAGGATCTGTCAGTATGTCAACAGAGGTATATTTGGTAGCACCTTAAAATCTAAGATACCAACTTGACATACATAAGTGGGAGCACAGTGCTAAGGGCAGTCCAGAATGTGTGCAATCCTGTGGCATTTACAGGTTCCAGTCCCGTAGTTGTCAAGTCAGTGGGAATGAATCAGGGCTGTAAGTAACCTTAAGATGTGTTTCGGTTTAGTTGTTTGTTTTATGGTGTGGGGTTTTTTTCCTCTCAGAACTGGCCATATCTGAAGTTGTTCTAGGGTCACCCTGCTCTTGCACACGATCAGACCTGAAAATTGAAATGTGACTAAGCACTCAGAGGTGCTGTGGATCTTTCAGCACACTGTGGAAATTAGGTGGACTACTCCAAATTACCTACCACTCCTGAAAATCCTAGCTTTAAAGCATGGGATGTATTAAAGGAAAAAAGTAAACAGGTTTAATGATTAAAAAAATAAATACAGCATAACACTGGAAATAACATGAGGTCAGTCTCTGTTCTTCTCTTCCTTAATTTCATTTTTACAGCAGTTAGATTAATAGTGCAGTTAACATTAGAAAGTGCCCTTTCCTGGAGGGCAGGAGAAGCCCACAAACTTTCCATGGGAAATACTTTTTTTCTACTGTTTTTTTTGTTGTTGTTTTATGTGTGAAATGACGAAAATATTCTGATGCCACAGATTCACAGATTAGAGCATGTCTGACAGAAAAGAAACATTTTGTTGGAAACTACTGATGCACTGAAAAATAATCTCCTGCTAGATACACTCCATCTAGTTAAAGTGTCCTTCTAAAAGACCCTCTTAGACCAGAAGCTGAATTTAATGACTGGGGTTTTGACTAGGAAGCTAAGGTCACACTGAACCAGAGTTTCTACTAGATTTTTTTTTTTTTTTTTTTTTTTTTTTTTTTTTTTTTTTTTTTTTTTTTTTTTTTCGGATTTTTTTTCCATTCTGATAATGGTTTTGGACTTTGTCTTAACAGCTGTTTAACACAGTTACAAAGAATGACACTGGAGAGTATTTCTGTGAAGCCTCCAATGGGATTGGATTATCTCAGAAATGCTCAGTGAAGCGAATGCAAGTTGGTATGTGTCAAAGTAAATAAGGATGTAAAACAGTCTTGAAATAGGAATTATTTTACTGCATGATGCAACTGAGAAGCTAAGACCAGATTAAATTATGTTTTTTGGATTATGGCATTTTGTGGGAGGAAGAATAATAATAACAATAAGTTCCTTATGTGTAGTTGCTGTAGCTACTTAAAGCATTCCTTCCTTACAGCACAAATCTGTCTCACAGAGAAGTAGCTATTGTAGTACCTTAAAATTACTGCAGCAGCCACCCTTTAGATTACTCAACACTGAACTTCGCACAACAGCAGCATCCATGTGACATCTTTAATATTTTGTAATGCTTTTGTGAAAGATGCACAGCATAACATGCCAGTCCACTGGTTCATTTTCTTTATGAAAAGCCTCCCTTTTGAGACGTATTCATCTGAGACCTTAATGTAACAGATCAGAAATTCAACTGAATGGCTCATTTATACCTGCCAGGGGAGCACTGACAGTAAAAAGAAAGGAAAATAAAAAAAAATCATGCTGCCTGTTTCTTTCCTACTTGAGAAGTATCGGTGAAGCGTAACATTGGTTAGCTAATGAAGAATTTAGCAAAAACTGGATGTGCAAAGTCTCTAATAACCCAAAATGTACGAATATTTTTGGAAAATACAAAACTAACTCTTACAGATGTGATTGGAAAGCAGATGGTAAAGAGACAATTAAAGTTTCTAAAGATCCTAACAAATACTTCACAAGAGTTCATGTCCAAGTATTCTCTAACACAACTGTCTGGGGCTTTCTTAAAACTTACTTGAAAATCACTGCATCATGGCTTTTAGTGCATTCTTGTTTTTTATGAGCAAGTGTACCACAAGCTACCAAGATAGAATCCCTCTGTTGTGGAAAATTAAAATCTTAAATTGTTGTCAACAAAAAGTGATAGGTTCAGGGGTAAAATTCCCAACTATACATCAGTGTATGCTTAAAGTCAGGATGCAAGTAACTGAACATGTAATAAAAAACTATGAAAATGTTTATGCTTGGTCTTGTTTTTTGTTTGTTGTTGTTTTTTTCCCTAAAATGCATGATTTTCTGAAGCTCCTGATGATTGTATCAGGAAATACACGAGCCATCACCTTCAATTAAAAATGGCTGGATGTTTTGGTAACCCAGTGTAGAGTTTAACTTTAGACATCTGGGCTGAATTATTTGTTGGTATTTATTGTGTTGAATTTTAAAAGCCTCAATGTTTTAAAATGAAAAAGCACTGAATTTTAAGTAAGTTTCCTGAAGAGTTCTTCAGGACTCGGACCTGACTCTGTCCTCAGCTGTTTCAGGTACTGTAGACAAAATAACTATATGAAAACACTTGCTTTAAGACTTTTCAAGAGGCATATGACTTGAATAATGCTTTTTAGGGATAAGTATAATGAAGAGTAGGTATCCCTTGAGCCCTCATTCTAACCTTAAGGAGCTAAAGTTCATTAAGCACTCCTGTTAATGTGGCTGTGATACAGTAACACTTTTAGACTGCCTATCTACATCTGCATGTTACTAATTAACACCTCAATTGCCTGGGCCAAAGACCCAAATAAATAAATAAATAATATAAATAAATAAATACAAAAGATACCAGTAGTATTTAGAGGAGAAAAATCCAACCAATGGAAATTTTTACAACTTATAACATTGGACTTATGTTTTATAATTACAGATGACTTGAATGTAAGTGGCATCATTGCTGCAGTAGTATGTGTGGCTTTGGTAATGGCATTGTGTGGCCTTGGAGTATTTTATGCCCAGAAAAAGGGCTACTTCACAAGTAAGTAAAATCACTCCTTTCTTGGGTCATAATAACAAAACAAAACCACAAAAAAAAGCACCCTCAAAAACCTAACCCAAACCAACCAAACAAAAAAATCAGCCCTGTACTTCTGCTGACTGTAACATGTCCTTTTCATGAAGGCTCTGACTCCACAGTACTAAAGCTAAAGAGCATTACAACAGCAGCAACATTTTTATTCTGCTAACTTCTACTGCAAAAGTTACTTTAAAAATGGTACGCAGACGTTTGTGCAGTTGCAGAATGCTGCCAAACAGCAGCCCAGGGAAAGCAACGAGCCGAACCCTGGTTCCTAGAGCCTCTGCTCTCATTTTGAGAAGCGATGGCAAAGAAAGGCAACCTAACAAGTCGTGCAAGTTAAGTCCCCTTGTGCTCTCGAAGATCTGAGCGGCTGAGTTGTGATGAAGGGGAAAACAACTTACTGGCTCCCTCTTCTGGGTCGTGGCTAAAGTGTACGTGGAGAAACGTGGCTTTTAAGGATTGCTGCAAAAAAATCTCGGTACCCCCAGCAATCTCTCTGCAGTGTTTACTTTAGTGCCTGCAGAGTTCAGCACAGCAAGAAGGGATGCCAGATGTGGAGGTCTGAGAAGGTCCTCTGCCTAGAATTAAAAGGCTTACAGAGCTGCTGTTAAAATTCATGGTCGCTTGAAAGTTCACTTACCTTTGATACTCACTTGTTTAAACTCGCTACACCCAAATCTGACATTTCGTTGAGAAACTCCTTCTAGAAACTGAAGAGCTGATTAAGCTATGACTAACTATTTCAAAGCACTTTAAATCTAAGGAAAATGTTCCTGTGATAATTTTTTTCTTCTTCTTTTTCAGAAGAAAGCTCTTCCCCGTAAGTATCTTGGTACAAGTAGTACACAAATAACTACAAACTTAATTTATGTGTCTGATGGCTTAATAACTGTGATGATTGTTTAGGGCCTTTCTCACATGATTCTGCCACAGTGGCTCTTTTGAGCACTGAAATAAACCTGATCCTACACGACAGCTAGTTCCTTTATTAGAACCATTGCACTGGTTGGAAAATGGATTAAGCATGGCTACTGTGATAAATGTGCAGGGATGTGTCTTACACAGTTATGGTTTACACCCCCTAACTCAGCTACAAGCATGCATCTTCTCCTTTTCAAACTAGACAAAAGATGCTCAGAACCAAGCTGAACAGCCCCCATATCCATGCCTACAGATTATTTTGGGAAATACTTGATAAAAATATGATGGGTGGAGACTTTCTGAGTGTGTCTGGTCTACTCCTTTAATATGGATTTATTTCATGCACTTACATTTCTTAGTACCAAGTTGGAATTCCTCAAGCTATTTTAGTCATCTCCCCCACAAGGGTAAAACTCTGCGCTTTGTTGGATGTTGCCCTCAAACCTTTTGCTTTTAAAAGTTTATCTTAGCACTTACAGGTAATAACAAGTTAAAAAAAACACTAATAAATACAGTTACTACTTTAGAATACTATGCTGTTTATATTGGCTTTGAACAAGACAAAATGCATAACTGGAAGCACTGAAAGGACAAACTAGGGAAGATAATTTGGCAGTGGCTCATGAGATAATGACAGCTAAAACCATTCAATGGATGTTATTATAACTTTCCTAAAAGGGGAAAAACTCTAAGGATTGCTAGAAGTCAGGAAAAAATGCACTCATAAATTAGATTCTCTAAGGGTTAAAATTAACACCAGAAAAGTCATTAACAAATGTTTCTTTCCTGTTAACAGAAAGAAGACTGATTATCAATCTACAAGTGAAAAGGCAAGTATTTTGCATTCAGTTGTGTGTTTACAAAGTTTTAAGTGTCTCCAAAATTCCATAGGCCTGGGGTATTTTTGCACAACCCACCAAACTGTACACACCACCCATACCTGGAGATACCTCATCCCTGTTTGCCATTAAAGCTTCCTATTACTTAGTCTCAAATGCCATACAACTACAGCAACCGACTCTATACTTTGCCCTCTTTAATCCTTTTTCTTTCCTCTTTTCATGATTACATTCCCTCCATCAAACTAAAAAGGTAATGCCCTTAACTAATGGGCAATCTCATCTCTATAGTGCCCACTAGATAATGGTGTTCCCTGTTTCTGGAGCATTCCACTCTGCTATGCTTGTGCATATTGGTTAATTTAAGGAAAATGAGATGCAGACCAAGGCAGCAGGGAGAGAAAGTTTGGGCCTTAATTCTCCTAAGATTAGTGTAGGCCAAAGACTTGACTAAATATGGAAGATAAACTTACTTTTTCCTCCTTTCTCCTTGAGAGGGTTGAAGTGCTTTACCTGAATGTGCATTGTTCCAGCTTTTCAGATTGGTGTAAAAAGAATGGAGTTCAAACTAAATTTCAGCCAGGAGCAACTTAATTTCACTGTTTATAGTTTACATTAGTATCCTTAAAAGCTTGCTGAATGCCACCTGCTTCTTTAATCAGAACATTGTACTACAGTGTAAGACAATTTATTCACCTTGTATGTTTGTAAAAAAACTTACTGAGGCCAGCTACCTGGTTGCTCTGAGTGGGAAGGAACAAACTTTGAAGAGCTGTGGTATCTTTATCTATATTGATGCTCTTATGAATCAGATGCTCAACAAAGCTGATTAATACTTGTATTTTAATAGGTTCCTAGTTACATCTATTCTGTGCAGTAGCACATTCAGTAAACTTCCCTTTCCAGAAAAGGGTAAACATCAACTAAGTGCTTCAGGGATGCTGTTTTTCAACCTTGATGCCTTAATTTCTTCTGAAATGTACACTGTGTGTTATTCTGGTTAAAATTCTTGAACTATTACTTACTAAATTTGTTTGTTTCATTTAGGATTTCAAGCATACCAAATCCTTTGTTATTTAGGAGATTTCAGCCTCTGTGAGGGACATCAAATGACGACATGTTATACAACAGTATCTAAGGGATCCTTTGACCTCTACTCAGTAAAAATTGTTTCCATGTACTACATGCTGAAAATAGAAACTGCCAATGTTTAGATCTAGTCAACATAGCTCTAATTGCTTTTTTAAAAAGCAAACAAACAAAACCCAAAAAACCTTAAAGAAAGAGCTAACTGAATATACAAGTCAGTTTCTGGGAAAACGTATTTTGTTCATGTATACATGCAGCAATACAGGATTCACTCTTACAGCCCAGAACAATGTATTCAAATAATGTTCACAGATGACCTTGCTACCACTACTTCTACTACTTGCACCCCCACCATTGTCAAGGGCTCAAAATCTCCTGCCATTTGGACTTACTAGTACCTTGACATTGTATTACTTTGCCAAAGCCATCTTAAGTGCATAAGTAGTCGTGCAGGCTTAAAATCACTATCCAGACAGAATAAAGCTTCCTGTAATTGAGGTTCAAGCAGTGTTTTATTGTCTCATATAAAATGGCTACAGCTTCTTTTCCACAAAGAAATTGCATTTCTCTCTGTAGACTACATATGTAATTTCATTCTGAAGGAAACTCAAGCCAGTGCAACTCAAGCTGTAGCGTCTGGACCCTAACTGTTGAAGTGTTCCAAATAAATGGTTCCTTAAAACATGAAGTGTTTGTGTCAGTAGTTCAGTTACTGGAATTTAAATCTCACAACCTTATTAACAGCTTTCAGATGCTTCTATAAGAATAATACCTCCTCACTTGTGTGTTCATTAATGCAGCATAAAATTAGTACATCTGTTCCTATGCTTCTGGCTGTGCAGGTCCAGTCACTACCATAGGGTTTTGTTATGCATTTAGGGTTCATGGGGTTTTTTTTCCTGAAGAAGCTTTTTGAACATGGTAAACTCAGGAAAGCAAGTAGTTCCTTCTTGGTGTATCATTATCATTGTTAGAACTTCCCGCACTGAAATGTAGCTTGCAAAGTAGTTTTGCAGTTTTTCACTAAGAAACACTACTGGTGCCTCCTCCATCACTTGAAGAGCTGACAATCATAGCAAACTATGGTCACCGTAACACTAAGAACTAATTCACAGCCTGAAATCAAACTGAACCACTGCATTTATTAAGTTACAACTGGTGCCATGTTCAGCAACTCCATTGATTTACACTGTTCTTTGCTGTACAACCTGCAGAGATCACTTTGGAGTCTCTTCAAAGTTGGGCTCTAAAGGAGGAAGGGGAGAGAGAGGAAAGTCATATTAGTCTCTTTTTATTCCAGCCTTGAACACTACAATTAACCTGTTATTCAAAGAAAACTAAACTTTAAGTTGGCAAGTCAAAGCAAGTTCTCGTACATTGCAGTCTACATCACCACTTTGTTTGTGTAACAGTGTGACTGGACATGGGCAGCACTAAACCATGAACTGTGCTGGAGACAGGTCTCTTCCACCTTAAAGGAGTTATGCATAAAGTTTCAGACAGACTTGTACCTTAGTAACATTCTGCCAGAACAGCTTTTAGCAACATCTGAGGGATGGAAGCAGGCAGCAGAGAAAGTGAATGAGTCACACAGAATGTTAGAGGACATGTACCCTAGGATTTTCAACACAGCTCTGGTATCAAGTTACCAAGGTCTTCTTTCATTAGTCTTATAGCTGATTACCAGAATGCAGTGTATAATTTCAGCTCCACTCAGAAAAAGATACTCTCCACATACAAACACTCAAGGAGAGAGTTCTTGATGTCAAAGGTGCAAACTCAGAAGGGTTAGGGCTTTTGTCAGATGTTCTGTTAATGTGCTTTCTCTGCTACAGAATCTGAGAGACAAAGCTTGTTTTACAGCAGTCTTCACTAAGACAAAAAATTGAGTGTCTACTCATTTAAACATTTTGTTTTGAAAACTTAATGAAATTAGGATAATTTCATTAGGCATTCACTAACACAAACAACAGTGGTGAAAGAACAGTCTCCCCCCAGTTTGCTCTGTTCGTGTGGTCACACAAATTTTGATTCATTACTAAAAGATCCTGAGCTTTAATATGTATTGTTTCACATATTACACAGAAATAAAACTGCATTGAAGGAAACCATATCCTAAAACTGGGGAGGGGAGAAGAAATACGGTAAGGTTCTACTTTACAGATGCTCTGTTTTGTTTGCATCATTAACCATCTTGACACCAAATTTTTCTTTAATCCAACAGAAATACCACCACAACCCAACATCTTTTAGGTGCGTTCCTAGTTAGAATTTCTGATCAGAACTGTAAGTCACAGACTATGGTGGCTTTACCTTGGCTGGCTGCCAGATGCCTGCCAAGCCTTGTGCTCTCTCTTTCTTTCTCTCCCCGCCACCATAAGAGGGTTGAGAACAGAGACTATTTTTTTGCCCCTTTTTAAAATACGCTGTCAGAGAGGCACCACCAGCATCTCTGACCAGCTCAGCTGTGTCCTGCAGTGGGACCATTTTGGAGCCAAATGGAACTGGCTCTGTCTGATGTGTGGACAGCCTGGCAGAGGCAACTGCTGCGGCCCCCGTTACCACAACCCGGCCACATAAACCAAACACAGTGGCAGAGTCAAAAGACTGACACTACCAGCTGCCAGCTGCTTACAGCTTGTGAGAAAGACACCTTAGCCCTGCAAAAACTGAGTTCAGCTAAAATTGCTTGTGAGCAACAAAGAAAGAAACAAAGAACTATAGAAATGACCCTGTCTGGGGAAAAAAGAAAATGGTTGCCTTGGTGTCCTAAGGCAGAGTCTGTGCAGCTTGTTTGCATTCTTGACAAAACAATAGTCACAGACTTTCTTCTTGTCATAATCAACCTGGGCATTGTGAAAACATGCTAGCACAAGCCTAAGAACAGTTAAAAAGGAGTCATAGCCAAATAACTGAAGAAAAAGGTTTAATATAATCTGGTCACAAAGTAATCCTAAGCAACAATGTTTTATGTTCTTTTCCTGAAATCACAAACCTTCCAGACGAGCTTACCAAATTTACAAAATGCAATTTAGATCACAGAGACAACGGGTATTCAAATTAAATTAAAATTAAAAATTCAAATTCAATTAAATCAAATTAAAGTCTCCAATCTCTTTAAAAGGAGAAAAAGATTGTAAGAATAGGCCCTGGGCTATTTCTTCAGGGTTTGTTAATTACCTTTAAGATAGCCTGATCTGACTGCAAGTTTCATTAAGTATAAATAAGTCCACATAACCACTGGAAAAGGCAATCAAAAAAAGGAGTCAGAAGCAGATGTGTATGGTACAAAGACAAGGAGATTCACTGAGGGCATCCTACATTAAATTAATGGTCCAAATAACAACTAAATGGGAATTAAACAAGAAAACTGGTCAGTGAACATCTTCTTACTTGCAATTAGAAATTCCGTAAGATTGTTAACTTACCCTGAAATTTAAAATCCGGAAACTTGGTCAGATCTCCTTCACCATATGCCCGTTGAAGTCTAGCAAGGGCTTCATTCATGTCTTTCTGAAACTCAGGGCCTGCATCAATAGGCCCTCCAGCTTGCCTAAAAACATTAAAAAGTCTGATTGAAAGATCAGTTCTGAAATTTCCTGGGGAAGTTCTATATTCTCGTGGCCATTTATTAATTAAAAACCTTTTTTACAACCCATGAAAGCAAAACATTTAAAATAGGTCAAAAAAGTAGAGATATGACACACCTCAGGGCCTACTTACCTTATACATAAACAAGGTTCTCAGAGTAAAGTACAGGATTTCTACCATCAGTGATGAAAGTCCAAGATGCCTTTTGAGACATTCACTAAGCACCCAGGCTTTCAGGGCTCTTACTTTCACTTGTTCCAGGCATGATTTCCCAACTACACTGTGATTTGTACCTCCATTATTTCTGAATTAGCTTAGTAAAGCTAATTAGTAAGGCTTAACTTGCCAATAGGACACGCTTTGAATGCTAAACAAACAAAACAAAAAAACAAGTAGGAGACAGGGCAGCTTGTGTTCCTACAGATTCATTGGAATTTCTTGGGCTACAAATACAAAACAATTAAAATAATAACTCTAGATTACCCATGCTCAGTTGTACCAACACAGATATCCCTTATGGTTGGTAAAGCCACCAAAAATATGCCTGCTTACACAGGCTAGTTCATAGATGTAGAAATACACCTTTTCCTGCAGTACAACTAAGAAGTGACTTCCACCCTTCCCAAGAATAAATTCCACAGAATTGCTACAGTTTTAGTTTCCTGTTAGTTCATTCAAGCATTACAAGAATCTAAGATTCCATTTGAATGAACTGAACATTAACTTCAGATGTTTAATCAATCAGTCCAAATCAAACATTTCCATTAATTCTCAACTGCTCTTGGAAGCTACAGCCATTCAGCTTCTGGAAACAAGACTTGAGAATAGCTGTTTTCCCCAGACAAAATGTGAGCTTTTGGGTTGGTCTTCTTTTCCTATTTAGCACACAGATGTGTAAAAACTAACGTGCTGTGCAAAAAAAAATTACTGAATTCCTCAAGAATGACATCACCTTCTTTTAAGGGGAAAAATGGACATTTGCTGTCAAGTGTGCAGCAACAAGCCTTCTCACTTGTGATGCTATCAGTAATTGTTGCAGGAAAGCAAAACAACCCTTAAGTATTTAGAGACTATATTACAAAACTACCATGTTTTAGCATTTCTTAGAACCAATATTTTCCCCTTTTTGCCATCAGGCTTAAAACCATTTCCTTTACTTACTTGCTCTTTGTGTTGTACTCTCTGATCTTGTCCACGAAGAGCTTCTGAACTGGATCGAGCTCTTTTGCCTTATTAAAGGCAATAGCAGAAAACCCAATGTTTCTGCGTAGGTGAATGGACACAGCAGAACGAAAAAGGGAAGAAAGTCGCAGAATCTGATGCAGAATCATGATTACACCGGTGCGTTCGCTGAAAAACAGCCAAACAAAACCCAGAGAAACACAGACTTAGCTCTTTGGGAAGTACACGTCCATAAAAAAGCCTAAAAGCGTAGTCCAGAGACGACCTTTAAACCATACAGAGCATTAAAACCAGCGCGCAGCCTGTGATGAAAACCCCAGGAGCCGCTGACCCCAAGGAGCACCGAGGACACTCCGCACGTCCCGGCCAACTCCGCGCCGCCACCGCCTCTCCCTCCCTCACACCAACACCGGGACACACCGCCCCTTCCAGGCTTCCCTTTATTTAAAGAAAAAAAAGTAATAACTTTAAGGCCGCCAACACCAGCAGCAGCTCGGGCCGCCGGGGCCCCCCGCCCCTGTTTCCATCTCACCGCCCGGGA
>JAAWXA010000004.1:29662683-29828613 GCA_038090715.1 Florisuga fusca | reverse complement strand
TTTAAGAGGAGTCAGTCAGATTTGGTCATGGTTAACTACATTTCTTCGTGTCATATATTTTCTTTTACAGAAGTTATTATAAAATTAAAAATGTGCTATCGCTGGACTTTACCTGAATAGTAGCACTGACTGGCCTAGAAGCAGGCCCTTTTTCAAAAATAAATAGACAAAAAGAACCCCCCAAATAAAGTTTTTTCTTACAGGCCTTCAGGAAAGGTCATACAAAGAAATGAACTCTGGGTTATGTTTGTATGATCAGCAGCCACTTGTATTTCATCCTCCTGGTCAGTTACAGTAAAGAGCAGCTCTGTGTCTTCTGTGAGGAGGAGCCCTGCAGTGCATGACGGGGTAACTTGCAGCTTTGTCTCTCTTTTCCCAGACCCCGTGCAGTGGTCGACAGACCAGGTGCTCCACTGGGTGGTGTGGGTGATGAAGGAGTTCAGCATGACTGACATTGACCTGAATGCACTCAGCATTCCCGGGAGGGAGCTTTGCAGCCTCAGTCAAGAAGACTTCTTCCAGCGTGTCCCACGGGGAGAAATCCTCTGGAGCCATTTGGAGCTTCTTCGAAAGTGTACGGGAGATTTTTCTGTAAATGGTTCTAGTTTTTCTCCCTTTCCTCTTCTGTCTTTTCTTTTTTTTTCCTTTCTTTGAGGATGAAACTGATTGTGAGCAGTTTCCTCTCTTTAGTATTGGCAGTGAAAATGAGGGCATCAAAACAAGATAACAAGAGGTGTCTGCTGTTGTGAAACACGTCTGCATACTAAACACTCTTTGCCTGTCATTAAACTTCAAAATGAAGAGGGAGGAACTAGTTTGTTTAATAATGATTTTTTAGTTTGTCTTCTCAATTTGTCAGCTTTCTAATTAAATATTGATTGTGAGTTATTTAATGTACATCTCTGTTGTACAGAAGTGAAGATTATTAAGCACAGGCAATGAAATCCTTAGATTGCACACAACACAACCAATACATTAGTCATTATATGTGCAAAATACAATAATAGGTATGTGCATTTCAGGTTAGCTGTGCTTGGATGTAACTCTGCAGACCAAAAGCTCTTTCCATTTTCATTTACATGACACAGCTAAAGGTTTTAGGGGGTGGAGAATGCATGAGATACTTTGAAAATCATTTGGTGCATACTTATTTCTGAAAATTAAGTGACAGATGTTAAATGTTTCTGCTTACAGGACCATGAACTATGCATGCTTTTTGCCACGTGACACCAAATTTTGATTTTTTTTTTTTCCTCTGTGAAGTATGAAACTGTTGATCTTCAGGTGACTGGAAGTTTCTGGGTTAGACAAAAACTTACTCTTTCATTTATTTCCCCCTAATTTGCAGATGTGTTGGCTAGCCAAGAGCACTCTGGAGAAATAGCAACTGTTACTATTGATCAGCGTAAGTATTTCTGCCTGCTGTTAATTCACACTGTTAACTGTTTGCTGATTTAGCTCTGTACTTCAGTTCAGCACTGTAACAGTGCAACATCCAGCAAGTAACTCAGGAGAGGAGTTTTCCATGGTGAGGGGAGGAGGACACTTAAAAGCAAAATGTTTATATAAGCATTTTTATATGGTTTATATGACCTAACTATGAACGTTTCTAATTTCTGTTTTGGATAATATGTTTTCTGCTGTCTTGAAATAAGTTGTCTAGGATGCATATTTGAGGTCTTCAGTTGTTCTTTTTTTCATGTTATATATTGCATTAATTAATAGATGTACTAAAATGCTATGATTTTAAAAGAAAGCATTTCCAGAAATTGAAAGGGAGCATGGAAGAGACAGCTTGTTTAAAAAACTGCTAGAAAAAATACATGAAAGTAACTTTCCTGTTACTTCAAACTCGTTCTTCTAGCTGCAGTAGTGTAATCAATTATTAAAATGAATCAATTTTCAAAAGACTTGTAAGCAGCTTATATGTTAAATAGGCTGTGTATTGCCTCCTGGATTTTTGTCTAGTTAAAACCAGCTAGAGTGGGACATTTTTATCACCTTGCACCACTGCAATAGAAGGGTATTTGATTGCAGTTTGTGTAGCAGGGATGGAGGATTGTATAGTGACTATAGAGAAAAGTGCATTAGGGTAGATCATATGGGAACAGCATAAAGGGGAAAACAAAGGCAGCAGAGGGTTTTTTAAATGGAAACATGTAATACATATGATAGTGAACTAAAGCTGGTGTTTTGTCTGCAATGTAGCATCTCTACTACAATTCTAAAACCACAATTTCTACCATAGAAGCTAAAAGTCTTTAAAGTATTCTTGATGTTGTGACTTAGTGTGCCTTTTTAGCAAAGGAAAAACACCTAGCGCCTAGATGTTATGATAATACAGGTAATAAATAATAAATGCATACTTCTTTGCCAGTAATTTATAATTGATGTTCTGCAATGTTCTCTGCTTTACAGCTGTGCAGATTATTCCAGCATCTGTACAGCCTGCTACCCCAACCACCATTAAAGTAATAAACACCAGTGCAAAGGCAGCTAAAGTGCAGAGAGCTCCAAGGATCTCTGGGGAAGATAGAAGTTCCCCTGGGAACAGAACAGGTACTGGCTCCATTATTTGTAAATGCAAATGCAGTAAACAGCTACTCATTAATTAGAGCTACAGATATGTGGAATATGTCTTTGTCCCTCCAAATGTGAGGTTTGTAGAGTTCATGTAGTATGAAGGGGGCTGTATATAGAGAATATGTCAGAAGCGACTTCTCCCTCCCCCAGTTTGGTGACTTAAGAATTTAGCAAGGTTCAGATTCCTGGTTTTTTAAACGAATGCACCTTCTGGAAAAGTGCACAACAAATCTGCAGTTTATTTTTGGAATTGCTGTTCTTCACACATATTCTTTGATTGTTAATAAATCATCTTGACTTCTTTATCTTATTTTTTTCTTGTTTTCATTTAACTTTTGGTTCTCTCCACTCTTGTGAGTTTTTCTGTTAAATCTTTTCATTTCCCTTGAATTTTAATTTATTTTAAACATGAAAGTCCATTATGATGTCATTCAGGATTCCTAGGCCGAGATCAGTGGGGAATACTTCATGTTTGTCCCTTCAGACATCAGGTCTGCTATCTGTATATTGTTAAGAATTTAGAAATTTAACTGCAGTCACTTGACTTAAAAAGAAATCTTAATGATTAGACATGAAAGATGTTACACTGATGCAAGCTGAAGTTTGAGGTTGTTTGGTTTTTGTATTTCTAATATTTCATGTTGAAAATTGAGGACAAAGCTATTTTTGAAAAAACTTCTATTTGATACATAAATATGTGTATGTATATGCCTGGAGAGGAATAAGCAGCTCTTGCTAAATCTGTTCTCTTTTAGGGACAGATGTGTCTAAATGATTTAATGTAGTGTTATTATTGTTTTTTTCTTAAGTTCTAGGGACAGATTTATGAGAAACTGTGATTGTTTTTTTCTTATTCATCAGTTTCTTTTTTAATAGAGTAATAGCGATTACTTTGCTGGGAAATCTTTAGAAAAGAATCGTTAGAAAAAATTAATCATGCTCAAGTTTTCCTTCCATCACACATTTTCTGTTGGTCTGCTTCAATATGTTGGTTGAAAATTTTTATCTCTGAGGGGAATGTAAAAAGGATGAATTGAAATGGACCTCGTTGTCCCTATTCAACAGGAAACAATGGCCAGATCCAGTTGTGGCAGTTTTTATTAGAACTTCTCACTGACAAAGATGCTCGGGACTGTATTTCTTGGGTTGGAGATGAAGGAGAATTCAAACTGAACCAACCTGAACTGGTTGCTCAAAAATGGGGACAGCGCAAAAACAAGCCCACAATGAACTATGAGAAGCTGAGTCGAGCTTTGAGGTAAGAAACTTCAGGAACTGATCAGGTATGAGGTGATTCAGCTCACTTGGCTACTTCAGTAGCTGCTACAGTATCATGATGCAAGACTTGCAGTCCTCTGAAGCTACTCCTTCCTATCAGATTGTACTAGTCTCAGGGGAAAGGTATTGATTGTTTTATCTTTTATTTTCCTTCCTTTTTTTTTAAGACTCTAGTACAGCAACTTCTTGAAAATATACTTTATTTTTTCAAAAGTGTTGAACCTTGGCATGATGGTTGATTTGGGTAGCTTACTTTTGGAAATATTTTGCTTTTTTATGTATCTTCAGCACTTATGCTTTCAGTAATGTGCCAACAATATTCATTACTGGCAAAGGGTACATAAATATATGTATAATCTGAATTATTGGCTTCTGTTTATAATTTACAGTTTACTTGTTCATGTTCCTCTTGCTATGGTATAAAGTGATAATTTCCTTTAAATATGTAAATGTTAGTACTTTGCTGTATGTAACTAAACTTTTTCTAAGTTCAAATATTCATTGATCCGTTCAATTTTTCTTATGGTGGATGGGATTTTCTTATGGGATGTTAAAATAGAATTGACAGGTAAGTTTCAACAGTTGTGATTCCAACATAGTGAAATTTTATCATCTGAGTAAGTGGATGCTTTTCAGGCTGTCTTCATTCTGTCATGATTTTGTAGTTTGACACTGGTAAAAGGAATTTGTCATTGAATCACTGCAGGGGATGCACTTAAGGAAAGGGAGGAATGCAAGTACCTGAATTTTAGATTTCTTTTTTTCCCCTGATTCTTTGGGCTTCTGGAATAATTTGAAGATTTGTCCAAGTTCTCTGGAATCATTAAGACTTTTAATTTCTTGCTCTGTTAGGGTTCAATCTGTTTCTCTTTTTTAGTTTTCAAGAAAAGTATTTATTGCCTGGTTCTGCAGATCATTTGAGCAGTTATAGGAACTCTTTCTATCATTGAATTTGCATACTGTTTGAAGTCTGAGATGTAGGATTTACTTTTCAGCATTTCCACCTTTGACTATATCATTTAAAAAAAAAATCAACTTAAATTTTAAAATCCCACCTCTATGAGAAACCATGGTAAAGTCTCCATATTCTGGCTTTCTTTAGTCTTTTAGGAAGGATTCAAGTAACATCAGTATGTATAATGCTGAGTAGGATTTTAACTGTAGGAGATGCAATTTTAGAAGGCCATGAATGGCAGAGTCAGTAAGGAATGGCTGCTCAGTATCTCATCTTCATGAACAAGAAGCATAGAATAGATTGGCAGGCACCAGATAGGTGGCTTAATGATTCCCTTTTGTTTGTCTTGTAACTTCTTTAGGCACAGTATTTTGGATTCTGGAATTATTCTTTGTTTTTGAAGGTGAACAAATTAATAAAAAAGAAACATTTGGAAATAAATTAAATACGTAGAAGTACAACTGTAGAAGTTCCTGAGCCCCAGACCACTGAAACCAAGGAAGAGCAATAATACATCCTTCCTTACATCCTTACATATTTAATTTCATGCTGTTCCTTAGGCATCCACTTTTGGTCTGTTGGAGTCTATATTCTTTTCTTGATAGATCTTTATCTGTTCTGGTATGCTTCTTGCAATAATGTATATATTAAATTAGAATGCTGCTTTTTTTCATAGAGTCACAGAATCCCTCATGTGGGAAGGGCCTCAGGAGATTTTTGGTCCAACCTCCTGCCCAAAGCAGGGCCTTCCCAGGAGAGCTGCTTCCCAGTCTGTATTGTTACAAAAACATTCACAGATTTCCAGCCTCTTTTTGTGAATTCTGGGGTGTGTATATCAAAGGTATATGTGAACATTTTTTAGAACATCAAAATTATGTAAATTATGCTCATGGTTTTTGGGTTTGGCAACAAACTGCACAAGATCTCAAAGGCAGCTGAAGAACTTCAGAATAATATTCTTATCACTGGGATATTAAACAGATGTCTGCACAGTAATTTGCAAAATCACTATTAAAGAAGTTTTATATTTTAGTCACAGAATTACAGAAATCACATTCCTCAGAGTGTTGACATTTTGGCAGCTGCATCAATACTGTTGTGTTTTCTAACACTTGAGTGTCTGAAGGGATATTGAATGCCTCTTTCTGCTTCCAAGACAACACTGTTTTCAGGCTGAAGTTTTTATTAAAACAAAAATGGTAATGTTTTGTTTACTAATGCACTGAAATTACTGTGTCAGTTGTTGATACAGAAAATTATATTGATACAGTTGAGAAATGTGCAGGATCTTCTATCCAGCTGTAGGAAAAGCAGGCAGTATAGAAACCAGAACAAGGGTGAAAAAGAGCAGCTTTTTTTTAATGCTACATACACCTTGGTAAAAATATTTGAAATCAGCATCTGTTTACCCAGTAGTAAAAGGACACTTGGAGAAAAAGAATTAATATCCAGTACACTTTTTTCCATTAGAGCCAGGAGGCAAAACTAATCTTCTAATTGACTTAATTTTGCTGATGAATGAGAATCATCTTTTCTTTATGAGCATGTCACTCAGAGAACTGAGTATTAGGCAGTCAAGAAATATGGAATGTTTTCTACTACATTTGAGTGATGATTTGGAGGAAATTAAAGTATGTGATTTGTTCTGAGGTATTTTGGTTTTGTTGGGGTTTGGTTGGTTTCTTTTTGGTTTATTGGTTTTCGTTTTGGTTGGGTTTGGGGTTTGTTTAGTTGGGGCTTTTTCAAATTTATCACAAGCTTGTCAAGCTAATCAAGTCCAAATTGTGTCCCAGCCACTTGAGTATTCTTAATGAGAAATGTGACATGCGTTCTATGAATTCGTGCAGTGAGACAAAAACAGCAACAAAGCTGTAAAATTCTGACTTGTGTTCTGTTGGCGTTGTGTGAAGTTTTATGATGTCTCTGGAGTGCAGTGGCTCATACAGACTTTGTTACCTTCACTGCATTTCTGCTTACTCTGGTAACTCTCCTGTGACCCAGTGTAAAAAATGTTCATAGTTAGAGAAGTTGCTTTCAGCTGTAAATAAAGATAAAAGAAGTAATTTTGCCTGCATATGAACTATGTAAAAAAAGAAAGATGCAAGCAAACTATGCTTTTAAAGTTTTACTTCCATCTTTGAAAACAATGGGGAGAGAATGCCTGCTTTAAGTAGCATAGAAACCACAATGCTGATTTTCATACTGTTTCCAACAGGAGTTTTTTTCCCTCAGAAAATCAGAGACAAGGAAAGACAGCAAAGGACTATAATAAGGGGGAAGACAACATTTTCATGCTATGGGAAAGCACTATATAAAACTTAAAGCAGCATCCTCCCAACTTGCTTTTAGACTGCTTGGAGACCTTAATTTCCGATCTGGCACTTTCTGCAGCGTACAAAATAATTACTGTGGTTTGTTCATGTTGGCAATTTTTTTCCCCCCTTCATTTTACAGGTATTACTATGATGGAGACATGATCTGCAAAGTGCAAGGCAAGAGGTTTGTGTACAAATTTGTCTGCGACTTGAAGACTCTGATTGGATACAGCGCAGCGGAGTTAAACCGGTTGGTCACAGAATGCGAGCAGAAGAAACTAGCCAAGATGCAGCTCCATGGCATTGCACAGCCAGTGACAGCAGTGGCACTAGCTACAGCATCCCTGCAAGCAGAGAAAGATAATTAAGCACTGGGACCTGAAAGTGGGAGCCTGAGGCCTTTGCTATATAACCAGAGCAGTTGCTGCTCTTACCTTTATCAGAATTGGAAGCTTTTGTTTCTTGGCAGTACAATATAGTGCATGATTTTCTACAAAGAACTGAGACTTGCTTAAATTTGGATCTTGTAACAGCATATATTTCAGTGTAAGTTAAGGGATCACCACGACTTCTGCAGCTGTGAGTAAAGGTCTCTATGGTCTGCAGTCTGAAATTGGTGAGAAAGGTTAAACTGGTCAACACCCTGTGTCCACAGCTGTACAATGTAATTTTTGCAGCACTTTTAAAACAAAAAATGAAGTCCCTATAGCAAGCAGGCTGATCGGTTTTCTGAACTCAGTCCTTTCCAGTCTTTTTTCTCTGCTGAACTACCACATGGCATTTGATGCTTTCAAAGTTAAACAGGTTAATTATGCTCATTTAATCAAGCAGAGCCAAAAGACATATTGAGAGTTACAAAGCATCAGGTTCTTAAAATAGCTTCTGTGATTATAAGCAAAGGAAACTAAGACTAGACCGAACTGAAGATCAGTGCTGAAGAAGAAGATCCAGGTTTAGATCTGGCTTAGGTGAAAAGCCAATTATGACTATTTCATTGTAATATGTAGATAATATGCATATATGAGGGCAACTACTTACCTGTTTTGAAAGACATTGTTAACTCTAGCCATTTAGCAAAACGCGAAGACAAACTTCTTCCCCCACTACCACCCCCATCAGGTGATTTGAAAACTTGAAAACAAAGCCCTCACCCAAAGAGTAGTTTATTTTGGTGTGGGTTTTTAATGCTTTGATCTGCAGGGTGCTCATACCTGCACAGTAGTCAGCTGAAGACTTAAGTTAATCACAGTCAGTAGTCCCTGTTTAGAAATTAAATGCAAGTTGAAATATAGTTCCGAATTATTGTACAGTCTGACCTATTTTAAAATACAAAGGTGTGTAATTTTTTATTTAAAATTATTTTTCTGAACTTGAAGCGATGTTTTTTAAGTTTCATAAGCCAAATGCATGCTCCAGATCCAGGTGCAAATGAATAGAATTGGAATGTATCCTGAATTCTGAGCTATGGACAGTACTTCAGTAAAAAGTAGGCTGCAACTTTTGAACTTCTGTGCTGTTGCCTGTTAGGCTGTTTCTTTTGATGGCTGAAAATTTTGTGATTTGGGTTTTGCCCCTGCGTGTTACTTAGTAGTATAAATATATCACAGTGCATATTTTCCAACTTCGTATAAGAGAAACCCCCTCTGGTAACATTTAGTAGTTAAAATGCAGATAAGGGAAGGCCTTTAGTTTTTTAAGGGAAGAAGCTACTCTTAAACCTTAAATCAAAAGTTGTTGTAAAGTGAGGTTCTAAAGATAAAGGGTGATTATACTGAGCAGTGAGAGCGCTGGACTCTAGCACCTGCTCTGCACAGGGAAATGGTCATACTTGTGGACAGAGGACAAAGACTCATCTTTGCTTTAAAGAGGCTTTGCAGACAAAGCTTTTTGTTCATAGGTTCATCTGCAGACAGGTTTTACTTAGCTAGAAATCTTACATGTAGTTACAGCCTACTTGGTGTCAGAAGAAGCGTGATGGTGAGGGGGTTTTTTGCCATTTTCTTTCAGTTTTCAATTTTGAGCTCTTAAAGCATTCCATCTACTGAGCATGCTGGGTTTGTTGTGTTTTAAAACTCTTTAAGCCCTGAGCAAAATATGGAAATGTGTCTGTCACAAGAGGTCACCCATTAATCCATTTATTACTTTTACAGTAGTTACAGGTTGTGACAAACCAGTTAGCAAGAGTTTGAGGGAATTTACTCAAATAGATGCAGATTTGCTAAGTAAGAATAACATGAATCTGATGGTTCTGTGGCAGCAGGTATGTATAACACTGCTCCATTATTAAGCAGAAGGCACTAGTTTTATTTAGCAGTCTCATGAGAGGCCTTTTAATTAAAATACAGCATAATAATAAGAGAAGCTTAAAATACCAGTTTTCTAGATCCAACTGAACCTGTGGGAGGATAAACTAAAAGCAAAATCGAAATGTAGTATTAATGTTCTGTCCCTTTCAATGTTCCTGTGACATGATAGGCCCTCTAGAGGAAAATTCTGATACCACACTTTCTTTGTAAATACATCAGATTATTATTTTGCAGCTTTCAGTAGGTATGATAGTCCTGTGTGTTCTTTGTTGTGGGATCATCTGCTTTTCCACCGTGTTCTAATTAGTAAAGAAGGAATCTTTCAAACAGTATAAAATCACTGTCACATTTTCTGTAGTTGAGGGAGAAATCTGTGACTGACTTCATGTCTTCAATAAAATAAAAGATGTAGAATATATTGTCAAAGATTATTCTGTTGCTGCCAGGAGGAAAACACAGAAAGAATATTCCCAATTTTTTGTAAAATGGAAGGTTTTTTTGCATACTTTTTATTCTTAATAAATAAAGACACTTATACTCTGCTAATAATTATGTACTTCTTTTGTGTTTTGCGTTGGGGTTTTTTTGGTAATTTTACATGAAACAATTATTTTCTATTTTTACTCTGATAAAATATTTGTGCATAAAAAGTCAATATAGTAAATAAAAATGTTATACAGCTAATGCCTGTTGACTTCTTAATTTTTCAGAAAGCCATTTGTAATGACATTCCGGTGCAGCCAGTTTGAAGATTAATTCATACACTTTATTCTCATTTTTCTTAAGATCACAAGCTCGTTACAGGGAGAAGGCAGGCTTACCTGTTTCTGAAGGTGCATCTGCTTTGACTCAAGTCTTGGCTACATGTTTCTATTTCTCTTTTAAACTGGAACTCGGTGTCCTTCATGATTGTAACAGCTTTCTTTAACATCTTGATTGTACCTCTCAAACAGGTTCTTTGATAAGAATAATGAAGGAAAATCAACAGTAGGCCAGAATGGAGCGCTGTAAAGCAGTTGGTTTTTTGCTTTTAGGAATGTTTATATAAGAAAGTTCATATTGACCTCTGATTTTTGGACTTTTATTCTTGCAAATAGTCACACTTATGTCATGGCTCCCACTAACTCAATTGTTAGTGCTGTCCCTGTTGAAAAGAAGGTAAAATCCTGATTATACTGTCAATACCTTTTTTTTTTATTGTATCTCATTAGAAATATTCTCATTATACCTCTGAACTCCTCCATCTGGACTGCCAATTTCACGACTGAAATATTTTGTCATATTTAAACCTAGTAGATCACTTTATTTCAAAATGTTTACGTTTAGCTCAGCAGCAACAGCATGTAGTGGACTGAAAATAAATTTTTATTTCAAGAACTTGTTGGCCTTTTAAAATACAGTTACAAGTGTTCAGTACCTTCTTAATCGAGGACCTGTTTTTTGTGTTTATAGTAATTGTAGTTTACTACTATAAACTACTATAAATTGTAGTTTATAGTAATGAGTATCTTTATGCCAAGTGAGAGCTTGTTTTGAGATTCACATTCTCAGGCTGAAATATTTCATGCAACAATACAAGGAATTACAAACAAATGGCTTGCAATTATCAGTCTTAAGCAAAATAAGCTGATATGGGGCTCCATTGCCTGATAGTAAAAGAAGGATGATGCAAAGGTACATTGACATAGGCTTATAGAATTTATTGGGTTTTGGGTTTTTTGTTTTTTTTTTTTACCAGCATAAGATCCATTCACCCAGGTCTACAGGGAATATATTTACTGATTAAACTGGTGTTTTCTGCTTCTCAAAGCCATACATAAAGGTTGTGAGTTTGATACAGCTATATCAGGACTTCTACAATATGCATGGTTTGATGCTGTATAATTTTTTTCTTTTGGAAAAGTAATTCTTAACAGAAATTAACTTAAATTCTTAACAGAAAATTACTCAATAATTAAAGGAGAGGAAGAATTGACTGGGTTTGGGAATTGTAACACAGGACACAATACATTAGACATATTAGACTCGATTATATTTTGCATCATTAGTTCAGGATTAGAACTCCCAGCATCTAATTGGACACCAAACTGAAATGTTAACATCTTGTAATTTTGGAGTATTGACATCTTAGCCATTCATAATTTGAAACCAAGGTTAAAAAAAATGCTAAGAAGGGAGGAACAAAGAATGAATGTCTGCTTTTAATTAAAATTGCTCTTTACCTGTGGAACTGGTCCTTTGGAAACTGGAATTAAGTGGTGTTAATGGCAGTGGTATCACTTGTATCAGTAACCCATGATACAGTTCTCAGTTACCTAAAAAAAGAGAAGGTTCAGATATCGTGACACATCATCCAACTAGGTTCTTTTTGTAGGTGGTATCACTCACTGGCTGTTCTGGGAAAGAAATCCAGAGGTAATTAATAATTGACCATAGTTGTGAGCAAATTACTGATGCAGTTACTTAGTAAAAATAAAGGCAGATTAAAAGAGAATTGAATCAGAAATAACTGAAGCTACCTGCAGTGCATTAGTTTTAATTGCACAACACTTCTTACAAGGCAACTGCTGAACAACAAATAGTAATTAAATTTCAATATATAGTAATATCCAGGCTGATGGCATTGAAATGTTTGCTCAGAAAGAGCAGGAAAAATGCTTGGTTAGTTTAGTGCAGCTTTCATGACCATGAAAACCTGTGGAAACATTTAATTTTGTCTGTTGAATTGCTTCAGGCACTTGCCATTAATGATCTTGATAAGCTGGGAATCTTCACCATGGAAAAAAGCCCATTGTCCATACTAGATCATCTGATATCTTAAGACATATTTTTTGTCTTACCTTTACAACCTGCCTTGTAATCAATGGAATACATTAGTATTTAGAAGCTGTTTTCTAGTTGTATGTGACCTATGTGTCAGAATTCAATCAAAATAGACTACTACTATCTCAGTAAAGAAAAAGGAAATTATATAAATTATATCTTAGGGAAAAGTATTTTGGGATGCAGAAATATTAGCTGTTCTCCCTCTTAATCCCAGTAAGCTTAGGTTTTTCAGTATTCTCATTTTGAAGGAACTGTGTCATGGGAACTGGGTTTGCAAAAAGCTTCAGCTGCAAAAAAAAAAAAAGAGAAAATAGTATGTTTTTTTTTAAAAAAGCTGCAAACAGCATGCAAAGAAAAAATAAATCTGGAGGAGTGAATTCAAGAGATGAGATTTAACGAGATCAAGTAAAGGGAGAGAGACCTGCAGGGTGTAGTTCTTAAAACTTCAGGGTTAGGACAGACAAGATACAGTTTTGTAGTTGTTTTTTCTATAAGTGCAACGTTTCATCCCAGAAATTCAGGGGCCATTGTTCCCAAAATGCAGGACATTCCTTGCCTCCTAAAGCATGGCACCGTGTTGGGCTCCACAGAAGCTGCCCTGTGCAGGAATCCATAGCAGCTGCCTCGGGCCTTTGATTCCCAACTGAGATCAGCAAAGGAGGTTAGAGAGTCAAAGTGAGGGTGCAGGATGCTCGGTGTAACAGGAGTTCCTCCTGGCTCTTGTCTACTAAAAACAGCTGAGGGAGGCAGAGCCCGTAGGGAAGCAGTTTGCCTAACAAGCATAAATTAATAAGATGACCTGAACTGTACCCAGCAAGGAACTAGAAGCTGTAACAGGAGCTTGAACTTGTCCTCAGGAATAATTCACCAGGACTAAACTGACCTCTATAAGAAGGAATAAAAAGTAATTAAAAAAAAAAAAAAATAAAAATGAGCTGAGGAATACTTCTAAAGTAGGTTGTTGTGTTTTTTTAATAGAGAAGAGGCATCTTTCTTCTTCTACCCACTTTTCAAGCCATGAACCAGTTACATTTAAGGGATTACAAAATAAATGTTCAGGAGTTCTGTGAAATGAACAGCTACCTAAGTGCGGCCATGCCCCAAATCATGTGCCTAGCTAGGAAAATAAAGCATGATTCAGCTTTTTTGTAATCAACAGTATGCTTTTGTGAACTGGCCTTTTGCTGAATTTTGAGCAACTGAGGAAGCAGGAAAAACAGAAGAGAGCTGTGATTCATGGGCATGTGTGTGTTGGGATAGAAAGGATCCTATTATTTCAGAAAGCAGGTTTCAACAGTTTTTCATTAGTTTCATTGTACCTCCTGAAATATTTTGTCAAAAGGAAAATAGTTCTTTGAGGATGGCTGATAACCAGCTACAGCATAGCACCATAACCATAGCTGATTTAGGACACTGAACTGAAAAAGCAGTATTAATTTCTGAAAACAGTCCTAGAAACTTATAAAACCAGGTGGCAATAGAGATCAGCTTTTCCTTGGATCAGAAGGCAAGGTAGACCAGGTTGGAAGCTACGAAGAGCACAGAGAGCCTTTGCATTGGATGCTCTGCCAGGGTAATCCAAGGGGCTTTCTTTACATGGGACTTGAGTGAAAACTGGCTGGTCTTGAGGGACTGAATGTGTCCTGAGAGAAAAGTGCTGTGCAAGTTTATAAACACCCACAAATATATAGCAGAGGGGGGTGTGTGCCCCTAGCTTTGCTTGGTCAGGTAGCATTACACCCTTTGGATTTCTCTGTGCGGCAGACATAGCTAAAACTGGTGAGTCGTGTTGTTTGTCTTATTTTTAATACAGACTTGGCTGAAGAGAACAATTTGAGGGAAGAAATAAAAAAACTTCAGTGGTGCAAAGCTGTGAGACTGGAGGTGTTATTTAAGAGACTGAATATTAATGCAAGAAGAGCATTTATGTTGGCTGAAGGTGCAGGCAAGCCAGAGGGGAGGAAAACAGAGCCATCGTGGTAAACAGAAATGCAGGGAAGCAAAGAAACTCCTGATTCAGCCAAAGCAGCTCTGAGAAAAAATGCAGTGAGAGCCATAGCTGCTGCTTGATGGTTGGAAACATCCCTGTGCTGCTGATGCCAAGGGACTGTCTCCTGTTTGCCCCTTATCTTAGAGAGCCTCTGTAACTAAAACAGATGATCTTAAGGTGGTTCTTGGTTACATCCTTCCTAGCTGCTGACCAAAGCAACCAGCACTGATTAACCCCTGGGGTGAGGAAGAGTAAACAGATAAATACAGTTTTCCCTCTTTTATTTTCAGCACTGTACACCTAAAAACCAGTTCTTCTCTCATTATCTGGATTTCAGTGAAGGGTTTGAAAAACCTGCTCTAATTAAACTTTGGGCACCCTGTGCAGAATTATTTTCATCAATATAAACTCACAGATATTTCCAGCAAGCAGTGACCCTCGGGAGCAGACAGCTTCCAACAGACTGCTCCATTACAGCATTATCCAGTGAAGCATTTTAAATGACCCATTTAAAGATCTCAGTCCCAAATCCCCTACATACTGGCGAATCTTGCGCTTCATTTTCTTAAACTGTATTTGGTTTTGTGATTGTAGAAAAGCACTTGCTAGAAAGAAGTGTGCTGTAATGCTCTGCACTTTTCCTGCAGTTTTCCATTGCTAGAGCTACTGATTGCAGTTTTTGTTCACCCAGCAGCAAAACTAGAGTTGATTGAGAGCTGTCTGCTGTAGAGAAACCCCAACTCAATCTGATTTTCATAAATAATTTGGGAGTTACTGGAGTATTTACTCCAGTAACGTGGAGTATTTCCTCAGGTATTTCCTGTATTTACTCCAGTAAGCATTTTGCTCTTCCCCTTTCCTTATATCACTGTGGGCACTCTTCAATGAAATGGAAGAAATAAAGGCAAAAACACATCCTTTTTCCTGTCCAGGGGCCCAGGGTGCCTACTGGTTCACCTGGCTTTTTACCAAAGGGCATGGGTCCCAGAACAAATCCAGGAGTGGTGTTCTAGGAAGCTCAGCTTTTTCCCGTCTCCCAAAAGGCATGCTGCCTGTGGATTGGTTTTCATGGGGTATTTCCATCATCTCTTAAATTAGCTTGTGCCTAGAAAGTGGGTTTTTTCTATGATCTTCAGGACTGCCACTTTTCTATACAAAAAAGGGACAGGGAAAAATTCCTGTCACTTGCTGCAACTACAAAACTTTAGTCACTTAACAAAATCCTAATCAAAAACTGTCCTGTCAAGGTTGTGGTGGTTCAACAAGTCAGTAAGAAATTTGACAGTAGCAAACATAATAGGTAGTATGGACTAAGAGCTCATACAGCTTCATTTCCCAAAAGATGAGCTCAGCTGCACCTTTGAAGATTTTTGGCTGAGAAAAAAATGTAACCATTAGTGTCCTTCCCCAAGAAAAAGAAACCTTTTTTCAAGCTGATGTGAGTGTCTGAGAATTTCTTCATCTATCCTCCTTTTTGAGAAGGTTTTCTCCAGCCTCACCTATCACATATTCAGAAATAAAGTATGCACACTTTCTTGCCAAAGAAAAAATCTTGATATATTTCCTGCTCATGTGTGTATGCCAGAGTACTTTACTTTCAGCAGCAGCTGTTGATATCTTTCAGAAAGAAATATGGTCCTGATTTATGCCCAGATCATATGAAACACATTAACTTCTTGCATAGTAATATGTGTTGCCAGAGAACCAGAAATTATTATAAACATGTCTTGAATCGTTTAGTACTGTATTCCAACTGCTTTGCCTTTTAATGAGAAGCCTGTTGTCTTAATATAACATTAAAATACAATTACTACCACCAAATGGATGAAAAGGATGAAAAGTTGTCCTATCAAGCAGCCAGCCCTTCAGTATGATGACTGCCACCCTCAGCCCCCTCGAGAGATGATGCTGAAGCTTTCTTCCTCTTTGACTGAAAGACAAAACCCCACTGTGCTCAGCTCTGTCCTTCAATGAGGTTGGCTGTGCTGTCGAGCCCCATTTTTCTCTTGCTCATCTCATGTATGAAGAATTTACAGTCAAAATTAATAATTGACATACAACTTCATTTGGCATTAATGTGGGTAACACTCTTACAGAGGGAGGCCATTGGTTGCTATCAGATTATGGAAAGTTATAATTTGCCTGGATTTTGGGGTTTCAGAAGAACTGAGTTGTTCTTTCATGCAGATGAACATCTTTTGCATGGAAAAAAACTTCTTTAAAATCAAGTACTGCTCCAGTACCAGCTTTTCCCAGCTGATGTCACTCTGACAAAGAATTCAAGCACACCAGATAGGAAAGCAGAACACATTATAAAATCCCATGGTGTTCCTGAAGGGAAAGGACACTCATCACGGAGGTGTGGGAAGGGGATATATTAACACATATGGGGGACCTGAAGGCTCCAGCAGTCATCTGAGCCCCACAGTTGTCACTCAGCTCCCGTGTCTGGGTGTGCAGAATTCCATGGGGCATTTCCAAGATGACTGGACCAGTGACCTTGGCCACCTGCCAGCCTCTGGGCTCTGCCTTCACTGGCCCCTTGGCTCACACTGCCACAGAGGCAAGGCCCTTACTGCAGCCCAGACACCACAACCATGGGGCTGGGGCTGGGTGGAAGACATTGCCCACAGTCATGTGCTTCCTGCAAGAAATAGAAGGGATGGTATAGTGATGGCTATGGGTATTTGGCAGCTCTGTAGGGGAAGTTTCTTTTTGTCCCAATCTCAATAGAATCATTGGACATTCATATGCCAAGTACACTACTGCCAGCCAAGAAGAACATGAATAATGCTGTCAAGGGTGCGGGGAAAATTAAATCCAGAAAAGGTGGAGTGATGAATGTGCTCCAAGGCTTTGTATCTAACCTAGTCATATTTCATGCCGGAACAAAGTCCAAAAAAATCTAAGTGGATAACATGCATTTGCACAATGAAACATATAAAAAATCCTGGGGGGCAAGTGTGAAATATTTATAAAGTTAAAAGCGAGGAAGTCATTAACAATGGGTAAGCTTAGCACACAAGGTAAGAATAACATAAAATTGCCAAGTAATTACAAGTAGTAGGATGTTAAAAAAAGGGGGGGGTTGTCAAAACACCCTCTTACTTTACCAAAATAAACCCATGTCACACGGCAAAGTCCCCTGGTGAACACAACTTATTACTTTTTCCTCTGAGAAAGATGTTTATGTCTGTGAATTACTTAGCTGGGGAAATCAAGCATCGAGGAAGTGGGGACCACAGTGACAAAGCACTCTCAGGGCCCCACTTCTGAATGTGTAGGGAGCAGGGCACAACTGCACTGAAAATTATTAATCACTCAATTGATTTTATTGGATTATTTTTTTAATGCTGCTTCACATCATTTTGTCACCAAGTCCAGCAGAGAGCTTCCCATCCATGGCTGCTGCCACATCTTAGCCCTTCTGAAGCTGTCTGGTTGGGTTGTACCTCTCTGGATGGATACACGTCCCTCCTCCTCATACCTGCTGCTCCTGACTGTGGGCAGAGAGCTTTCACCTTCCTCACTGCAGGCAAGACATTTCTTCTGGGGCAGCAGGTAGCAGATGCAATGAATCAGCAGAAACCTGTTATTTTCAGCCCAGGTGTTTTCCAAATATATGAAAATTACACCCATCCTTTCTAAACAAGCACTGTTATTGTCTACTGTAACACACCCTGGAGATGGCTGCTTGTGGTTTCTGAGCTTTGAGATGAATTAGAGTAAGGATGGTTAGCTGAAGTAAGACTAAAATGCCAACACTTCTTTCTTCTCTAGGGGAAAAGTCTCAGACAGTAGCATTCATACCAGCAAAACCCCCGTAGACAAGAGTGCAGTCCCTCTCTTCACATGTGATAGGGTGGTGTATCAACAACACTCTTGATGATATTGATTTGTTCTCTGACATTTTCAGTGGTGTGCTTAAAGCATTTGAATTAAAGAAATGGGGAAAAAAAAAAAAAGGCAAAAAAAAAGCTGTGAAGTTATTGAGTCTGTGTGCCTCCTGCCTCACCAAACTCAGCTCAGATGTATTTGCTGGAGAGACACTGACATTTCCCTATGACAGTGGGTGTTGCTGTAACTTTCTCTATTGACCTTGGGCTCTTCTCTCAGTTTCTTGCTGGTAAAACCCTGAGTGCATGTGCCTGACAAGATGGATGGAGGGCATATGTCCTCTTAAGTGCATATACAAATTATAGGGAAATTAAGAGAAGATTGCAGTATCAATAATTTGAATTAAAAAATCAGAATGTCATATTAAAAATTCCTACACACTCGAGCTTAACTCCAGCTTCCTAATGAGCTGTTTCTAAAGATTTACGACCTTCTTACCTCCGGCTTCAAAAGCAGGGCCTTTTTTTATTAAAAAATAATTTCCTTTATGCTGTCACACAATTTACTGTTTTAGCACCAAGGAATGTGAAGAAGGGCATTACTCGGGGGCTGAAGCTCAGACAGCAGAAGAGGTGCCCTGGCACAGCTGCCCAGCAGCTCCTCTGGATGCACCCCTTTTCCTGAGCAAGGCAAGGCTCTCGCAAAGTGATTTTTCTCAGTCCTTCACATCCAGCAGCAGTTTTTGGTAAGTGAGCTGGTGCTGAGGAGGAACCAGTGCAGACTCCCTGCTCTGCCCCTCTCTAAGCAGGAGAAGAGCAGAAGCCTTTCGTGGGTAGCATCCACGTGCTTTGTTTCTCCCCATCACTGAGGGGAGTACTGGTTCAAATGGGTAGTGGTTTGGGTGGCCACCACTGTCACCACTTAGATTTCATGTTTGCTGCTTTAATATGCAATGTGTCCTGTCCCCAGCCTGCGTGCTCGTGAGGCAATGGGATATAACCTGGAGTCTCAAATGGAAAGGGGCTGGAAAGTGTATAAACACTTATTAGTGTTTATAAATATCTGAGGGGTGTGTTTCAAGAAGATGAAGCCAATCTCTTTTCAGTGGTGCCCAGAAATAGGACATGGAAAAATGGGTTTAAACAAGAACATAGGAAGTTCCACCTCAACATGAGGAGAAACTTCTTAACTGTGAGGGGGATGGAGCACTGGAACAGGATCCCCAGAGAGTCTCCTTCTCTGGAGACTTTCCAAGCCCACCTGGATGTGTCCCTGTGTGGCCTGTCCTAAGTTATTCTGCTTTGGCAAGAGGGTCAGACCAGGTGATCTCTAGAAGTCCCTTCCAACCCTTAGCATTCTATGATTCTGTGATTTCATATACGATTATGTGTACCTAGTATTTGCATAGAATACATAAATTATTTAATATAGCCCTCTAATATGTTTTATTAGGGTTGTTTTTCATCTGGATCAGTTCTGCAATCCTGTTAATGATGTGTCCCTGTGAGCTACTGTGTGGACTCAGTGGAGAAGATTGCATGGGAACAGAAACATACACCTGTGTGTGACAAGGAGCAGGCTCTGCTCAGACTGGGTTTGCCACTGGTAGCAATGTCCTTGGGACCAACCCCTGAGACCTGGTGCTGTGAGGCACTTGCACCTTTTAGCCCTGATCCCTAAACCTTTCCTTTATCAGTTTAGTGGAACTGCAATTTGTAAAGAGAAATGAAGGATCAGCCAACACCATTATGTGTCATTAACATGCATGATAAACCACTGCCCCCATCTCCTCAGTGCCAGCAGCTGCTAAAGTTACACTTGGGCTCCAATAACTGGCCCTGATGTTGCTGACGACTGGAGGGGACCCTTCTCACCTCTAATTCCATGACAAGTAGTAGATGATGTGGTGTTAGCACCGAGTCCTGCTCACGTTGTCTTAGAGGGTACTATTGCTATCACATGTACAGGTACAGCAATTGGAAGGAAAAAAAAATCCTTCCCTAAGGTGCTTTATCCTTTTTTTTTTTTTTTTTTTTTTTCCCATTTTAAACCCAGGTTAATTTTTGTTGTTATGAAATGTCACTGTGATGATGCCAGAGCCTATAATTCAATATCCCGTGGCAGCCACTTTTTGCATTCATAGTCAGAGCAGGAGGCTGAGGTAGTGGATGCTTAGAGAGAAGTAAAAATGTGATAACTATTTGAAGAGATTGCCTCACTGAAGTGCCTCAGTAAGCAGTAATTTTGAGACACGGGAGTCTCACATTTTGTATCCACTATGGTTTAAGGAAAGAGAAGGTCCCCCCTGTCCTTCAACCACCATATTGGTCTTCTGTTCTGTTAAAACTATATTTTTTCCTTTTCAGAGTCTTCTTACTGGTGCCTGCAATCATGCTGAACCCCATGAACATCATGGGTTTTCAAGAAACCTGTCTCTTGAGGCAAGCAAGAACAAACCCAGCCAGAGGATGGTGCATCACTGACACTGCTGCTCTCTGCCCAGCTCCTGGTGTCAGCAGTCTGCTCCAGGCTCCGATGGCAAGCAGCACCAAGAGAATGAGGCCATGCATGAAGGCAGCATGGGGCAGGAAAACTGACACTCAGAAAAGGTCTCCCAGCATCTGTAGGTTCAAGCTTCTTTGTGTCAAGGTGAAGCTCTGTGTGTGCCTTCAGCTCTGACTGGAGGGAGGCAGCCACTCAGGCAGCAAAGCAGTGTGGAAAGCTGGCCTCCAGCATGGGGAGCTGACAGATCCTTGTGATCCCTCCTGGGTTCAGGTGCTTTTTCACATGTGGTGATGTGCTAAAATAGAAGGCAACATTCAGTCAGAGTTATCCTGTTTTCCTGTAAGTCTGTTATTTCTGACAACTGTGATGTATGGACAAAAGTCAGTGAGCCCCCTGAAGCCTTTCTCAGGCTTCCTTATGCTAAAAAGAGAAAGTCAAATATTTTGTCTTAGCAACCTGCTGCCACATGCCTAAGCAGGGGCTGCTAAGCAAAATCTTTGTTCCTGATGCTTCTTAAAGGACATCGGGATAGCTTGATCCCTTCATCTTTTATCAGGAGCATATAAAGAAGCTAAAGGCATCATGAAATATTCTACACAGAGGAGTTCTCTGTATACTAATACTTCTTGTGCTGCAATACCTGGTTTGGAATTTGTTTATACTATGGAAGAGGAAGATAAAAGAATGTTTAGATATAAAGGTTTGTAACGAAGATTAATTGAGCATAGACCAAGTAATTCTGGAAAGACTATGTAAATCATGCAAAAGCAGGACAATAAATACAAATCGTTACAGAGATTACTCCTAAAAGCATTTCCTGTGACTGAAATAAGAGAGACCTGCAATGTGCTCAGGCAGCAACCTGAAAACGTGTGGCTGGGGAATATTTCTGCAGTCTGCAGAGCAGGTTTTCAGGCAGTGTTGAGACAAATGGATGAAGTGACCCTCAGCCCAAGGAGGGATCCTGATCTGGGCAACGTGGACAGCCTCGGGCTGCTTTCATGACTGAGGGCTCTGAAAAAGCTGTGTGGTGCCATAAGGAATTGTTCAA
Source organism: Florisuga fusca (assembly GCA_038090715.1). Taxonomy (NCBI): domain Eukaryota; kingdom Metazoa; phylum Chordata; class Aves; order Apodiformes; family Trochilidae; genus Florisuga; species Florisuga fusca. The sequence goes on along the minus strand of JAAWXA010000004.1, from coordinate 29,806,967 downwards.
ACATCTCTCACAGCAGCACTGGAAGGCACATGGACACACAGAGGATGTGCTCTCCATATCTGTCTTTTGTAACTGGTATCTAGGAAAGAAAATCAGTGGTTTTTTAAATAAAGGGATGCTATCAGGAATCTCTTGGCAAAATTGATGGGCAATTTAGCTCATTCTGGCTGTTCCTTTCCTCTCTTTTCCTCACTGAGGTATGAAACTTGGCAGCTACATGAGTGGCCCTGGTAGTGTTCAAGCAAGCCTTGGCTTGAACTTTGAATTACTATTTAGAGCCCTGCTGGCACTATTCATGGTATTTGACCAAAGGTATTAGTGAGCTGTTAGGAAAAATAGCAGTCTTTGGTGGCTTTTGGTTTCATTAATAAAACTGCAGTATAGTTTGCTACAATTGATGTTTTCTGGTCAGAAAAGGACCACTCAAGATCAGAAAATCAATACTGCACTCTGACAAGTGAAAGACTGCCATGCACTGCTAGACCTATCAAAAGGGAATTAATGCCTAATGCTAATACATACACTTGCTTCCCTGCATTTGTGACCTCCACAGTCCCCTGAAGTTATTAAGATACAGTGCAATTTTTTCTTAAGTGTGTATTTTAAATTCAAGTGGGTATTATGGGCTTCCTGTGAAATTGATGGATTCCGCATGCATGCTTGACTGTGGAAACATCTGAAGGGTAAAAGCATCTCTGTTAAATAAACCTTATTATACAGATGGTTAAATTTGTTCAGGCCTTTAGAGAGCAAGAGACATCCTATACTCCATTTTTCTAAGTTAGAGGATAAAAGGATATGACCAAAAATCTCATGGTGAATCATCCTGACACTGGGATCAGTGAAAGCCACCATGCATTGCAACCCACACCTTTTCCCTGGTGTCCTGCCTTTCTTTCATCAGAGAATTACCTACTGCTTGAGCTTATTGCTACTCACGTCCTTTTTCTAAAAACCAAAATCAGACCATGTTAAGGGGGTCTATTTTCTTGAGGGTACTGCACTATCCCTCCCCACAGATGAGAGCATCAGGATGACGGTACACTACCCCTCCTACCATGGGTGATCCTGCAGAGAGGACTCGAGAGGGATAACACCTTTGACTTGTGGAAAGGAAATTCCCCTTGACATTTTTCCACAGGTAGATCTTCCAGTAGGCTTCTTATAAGGATGGCTCAGATGGTAAGATGATGCCTGGGCATTGCTAATGCTCTGGGGTACCTAACCTGCCAGAGAGACAGTAATGTCCACCTGAGCCCAGATCTCCCCATACGTCATGATGCATGAAGACTAATAGACTATGCCAGAACTTTCTTCCAAGAGCAGCCCAGGCACTGCCCCCCAAATGGAGCCGCCTGCCTTTTCTATTCCAAGCTGGGTCTCATGGTCTCAGATGCAGAAAAGTTTTGACCATCAGAGCCCACAAGAGCCTGCAGACCCCAGCTGTCTGGGAATGTGAGTTTAGGTGAGCCATGCCCACAGAAGGTGGCCTAAAGGCAGCCACGGGGAAGCTTGTGGCAGAGCCAGAAAGGCTAGAGACTGCTCTGGAGGATCTTCTTTCAAACAAACATAGGAGCTACCATGATGTTTTTAATTAGTCACAGCAAAGCATGGTCCTTGCACAAGCAGTAATGGGAGAGCTGCGCCTGTCCACAAAGAACATGACACTTTCTGATCTGTCTCTTCCCTCCCTCCCCCAGATGTGAAGGGTTTTAATAACACTGACTGCCCACTGCTGGTAAAGAAATCCATAAGGGAGGTTTATGAAAGGTGCTGTGGGAAAAGACATGTACGAATGTCACCTACACCTCCTAGATGACAACTGCAGGTGTTCTGGCTGCCTTGTGAGATGGAGCTGTCACTGCACAGGTAGCCAGCTGCCCACTGGAGAGGCTGACATCTCCAGGCACTGGGCAGGAGGAGTGGCTGGATCCTAGTTTGAAGTAGAGATACTGTAAGGCACAGGCACCTTGGTGAATTCCTTCATGTGTATCCTTACAGTTGTTTCTGACAAGGCAAGCTGTGAGCACAGGTATGAATCAAAAGTGACAGTGCAAGTGACCACGTCACACAGGTGAGTGCTCAACAGGAAGGGATGCAAGCGAAGAAACAAGGTTTGTCATGCCATAACCTTAATGGCTACTTGAAGACAAGTTTTGTCTGAACTGTAGCATCACAAAACACATCTGCTACGGCTGTGTTCAGCAGCTGCCCCTCACCCTTGGGTGCTGCTAAGTGGCACAATCTTTCTTGCACCCTCTTGGAGGTCTTCACCTTGCACCCATCCACCTCAGCCCTGACAGAGCTCAGGCCTCCTTGCCACTGTGTAGTGGCCAGGTGATCCAGGCCATGGCAACTCACACCTCCTCCTCCCCAGCTCTGTATCACTGCCCCTGGTGATACACGTATCGTCTGCTGCAGGAATGGACCGACGCAGCATGGAATGGACTGGATCTGCATGGAGAGGAAAAGCAAACCATTAGCTCAGCAATGTCCCAGGCATTACACCTCTGTGGCAATGTTAAATATGCTCCCGTACTTCCCTCAGTCACTGCACTGCTTGATTTAAACTTGATCAGTGATGGGAACACCAACCATGCGTGCCCCTAACCTCTCCCCAGTCTGAGTTTATTCCATGTCAGCACTGTGGTGTTACTCCTCTGTTTCAGTACCAGTTCCTGCTCCAGAACTGGCAGCATTTGAATTTTCCTATTAATTTTCTACTGCACAGAGCAGGAGAAGAGAGCAGCAAAATGACCCTGCCAGTGACCTCTGCTGTCAGCCCATCTGAAATATTACCCCCAGTGCTTCTCCAGTGCCAGCTGGCTGCAGAGAGCCCGGGGGAATGGGCTTAAGGGTGTCATGAAGCATATCTTTAGGTGGCCAGCACTGCAGAAGCTCCCAGGAGTGTAAATGCTCTATTTGCCTCTCTCACTTTCTGCAATCACATGGAAGGCCTTTTTCTTTTTCACCCCCCCTGCCCCCAAGGTTATTTGTAACATGACAAATGCCCTCCTGAATCAGACTAATGGGCCATCTCTGCCACCCAGCATCTTAACTCTGACAGTGTCAGCAGGAGATGCCATCTGAAGTGAGTGTGTGGGCCCAGCCACCAGTGGCAGTCCTTACTTCTCACTCTCCCCACGTTCTCAGGCACTGTGTTTGGGCTGTTAGAGGGTACATCCTCACCCAGTCCCTTTTGCTGTTTATTTATGGGCCTGGTGATGAATCTTTCTAAGCCCCTTTTTGGACGTGATGATCCTGTCAGTCCCTTTGAGATCCTGAGGCAGTGAGTGCAAGCTGACTGCCTGCAGTGTAAAGATGCACTTGCTCTTTCCTCTCTGGGACTGATGGCCTGTGATGTACAGCAAGTGTCCTCAAACTCTGCCTGTGCAAGAGGTGGGGTGTAACAGTTTTGCATCCAGCACCACAGTGTTGTAAACCCTGTGTGTTATTCCCCCTGCACCCCTTCTCAAGACCTCACCAAATGATTCTTTCTTTGCTTTTTCCAAGTGGTTGATGAGCTCTTTATATTCCATATGATGGGGAAGGGTGTGGGTTTGTTAGTGTTAGGAAGAGATTATGTAGCTAATGTGTGGGATGTGAAAATGCATTTTTTAAGAGCTTAAAAATAGGATCCTGAAATGCTGATATCTCAAGTAAGTTGTGCAAATTATAAGTTATTTTTCTGTCTGTCTCCTTACTGAGTTTTCCATAAGTTGTCAAATGTGACTATTTTTGGTTTAGTTCCATATTAATACTGAGTAATGGTGCATTAGGCTGAAACTCTTCATCTAATGAACTGGACAGCAGAATGTGGATGTTTTAGATAGACTTCAGTTCCCAGCTGTGCTTCTATCTTCTTGAATTAAACAAGAAATTTTCTCCACCTCTCTCTCTCCCCACCTACACATCACATTGCTGGGTGTATGGTTTGCTCACGGCTCATTCGAGGACAGGTACCAGCAGACAAAATCATTTGTCGTACAAGGAAAAATTGTTATGGATCATCAGCTAACTGGGATGTCTTGAGAAATGCAAGCCAGTCTCAGTGGTTTCTTCTTCATTTCTGTTTCTCTCTACAAAGCTACAAATGGTTCTATGGGAAGAAGGAAGACCTTTACTTTCCAGCATAATGCTGATAGCTTGAACCCTGTTTTTGTTTTGATTGTCCCTTCCTCCTGCCTTAACATTTTATAGCTTTACACCACTTAACACCTATTCTGCAAAAAAAGGTACTCGTCTTTCTGTGTTTCTATAACACAGCTGCTCTTTAGTTACAAATGAGCTATTTTTTAACAAGCCAAACACCTTACCTGCAGGCAGATAGGGCAGAAACTGCCTGCCCAGGACAGTTTCATATCTAATCTCCTCTGCAGCATCCAGACATGAATGGGGTGGGAGCCTATTTGAGTCTGTCTTGATGCCCAAAAAGGCCCAGTGAAACTGTTTAGAGACAGAGTTTTGAGCCTTTAAACAGCAAAGGTATTTATTTCGGATCCGGGGAAAACCCCAGCTATCGCTGGACAAAGAGTTCCAAGGGTTAAGGGAAAGGGTTAGGGTATATATACAGTAAAAAAGAAAAGGTTACATCATCACAACATATAATTATAATATTCATAGCAGGTGGAGTCTGGGCGGAGTCTGGGCGGAGTCTGGGCGGAGTCCTCTTTTGGGGAGATATTGGGGGGTCTTCAGGGGGTCTTTGGATGAAGTAAGAAGACTTCCTCAGACTTGAACTTTTTACCTTTCTTGATTCTTGGTGACCTCATTATATTGTTACAAGGCATTATCAGTCTCTAGCCGTAACTCTCCCCTTATCTGTTGGAAGTGACATCTTTATGTTCTTCTTGGGTAGGTGTTCACGGACTTCGGAGCGCAGCTGGCACCTAACTAGCCTTGGCTGTTTTTTGTTTGATAACAAGACTTACACTTTTAATTAACTCCGAGGCAGAAGTTAACCCCTTTAGGTCATCGTGTTCTATGTTCACTTCTTTCTCAGTTTTAACCCTGAATTTTTACTGACTATGAATACCAATTCATTAACATATATTACAAGTCTTAGTTCTACATAAAGTAAACTCACACAAAATTACAAATGCTAATTCTACATAAAGTAAATTCACACAGCTTGGCCTCATCTCCCCTCCTTACAGGAGTTAATCCTGTCAGGATCTTTCTCTTCTTCAGTCTTCCATGATTCACCCTAGAAGCTCTTTTTTTTCACCCACAGACCAAATGTAGGACATCTGGCCTCCTAACTTACACAGCAAACCTTGTGTGTTACCATTTCTCCTCCAGTGTGATGAGCAGCATCCACATACCAGGTGTTTAATCAGTCATTTGTAGGTTGATTCTAGAGGTGAAGGTGGTGTCTAGTGAAGGTGGTGTCTTCTTACAGTGAGAATGGAAAAGAGGAAAAATGTTGCAGCTTTGCACCATTAAATGTTTATTGTCAAGTGAAGGTTTTTGCAGCAGTCATCAAAAGCTTTAAAAATCATAGACACATTATAGAAGAATAGAATGGTTTGGGTGGGAAGGGACTCTAAAGATCTCCTAGTTTCAACACCCCTGCCATGGGCAGGGACAGCTCTCACTAATTCTTTCTTTTTTCTTCCCCAGAACTGGACTGTCCTGTCAGTAAGCTTACCTACAGTGGTTTCTTATTGGCCATCTGGTGAGTGCATAATATTTTAATCATTGTTTTGCACAGCCTTTGTTTTTCGTAGAATCATGGAGTGGTTCAGGTTGGAGGGGACCTTAGTGATCACCTACTCCAACCTCCCTGCCATGAGCAGGGGAATCTGTCATCTAGAAAGGGTTGCTGAAAGCCTCATCCATCCTGGCCTTGAACACCTCCACGGAGAGGACATCCTCAACTTCTCTGGGCAATCTGTTCCAGAGTCTCATCACCCTCATATTGAAAAACTTCCTAATATCCAGTCTAAACCTTTTCTTCTTCAATTGGAGCAAGTTCCTTTGGCTAGCTGTGTCACTCTAATTTGTGGTCTTGCTCCCAATTTTGAACCAGAGTCCTTGTTGTAGAGCCAGTGAACCTTTCAGTTAACATCCTTGATTATTCCACTTTATCCTGCCTCATTTTAAATCTCTGTTATGTATCTGTGAGTCCCTAAGACCTCTGATGGTCAATGGAAGCCACTTAAAAAGAGATGCCTACACTGTAGACAGATAGAAGGAAGCAAGAGAAGCCCAGAGACTGGACAGAGGTAATTTTCTCCATTTCAGGCCAAAGTTATTGTTCCTTGACTAGTATTTTTAAAATTTGCACTGCCATGAGAGGTGTTTGTAACAACCACAAAGCCCCATCCTACTATGCTGGCTGTCTCCTCTTTCATTTCAGTCAATGGTGGTCTAGTTTAGTATGCAATTCCTGTGACCAAATGTGCAAATTTTGGGTTGAGATGAGTCATTGGCTTGAATCCACTGACTCTCCACTGCCCGTAATGCACAGAGTAAAGCATTAAATCATTGACAGACTGCATAGCCTGGATTCATACATCTGGGATAGCAGTAAAAAGACCTACTGCAGTTTTTGCTTTTTGGCAGTGTGTCTGGTGAATTCAAATGTTGGCTCTTTACAATTGTTAGATGGGGGAAATAGTTACCATGACCAAACTCATAGCAGTCCAGAGGGTAAAAAAAAATTTGTTTTCCAGGCAAAAGCAAATCTATATTCCTGATGATTTTTCTCAGGTTTAACTGCTTTAGCTTGTTCCAGATTCAAGATGAGAATATCTGAATAATTGCTTGGCATTTTGAGTGTAGTGCTCACATTTCTGACCATGTGGGAAGGAGGGGTGGAAAGGAGGAGGAGAAGACAGGAAAGACTGTGTCTCACATCTGTAAAAATGAACCTGTATTGACTTTAGGGGCTTGGTTAAAACCCATTATGTTAGGGTTCAACACAATACCCCTAAGAGCCCTCATTTCCCCACTGACATGTTTGATTCTCAGCAGGGTTTCAGTGCATGTAGGATAGACAGCCTTCAGAGGACATGACCCCAGAAGGTCTCTTTCCAAAATGCAATGGAGCACGATGAAGATAAAAGGACAGAAGGGCCAGGGAAGGTGTAACCCAAGTAACCATGCTTGCCCCATTCTTGCCTATTGTAATGTGGGAGTAAGACAGTACAGTCAGCAAAACTTAGAGTATGTAGGAAAGCAAGAATAAACTTTCTCTGAGGAAAGGGGGTGGAGAAAGTTGACAGGGAGAAAAAAAAGTTCCAGAGATGAAGAATGTTCCCCTCCTTCCTCATGTCTCCCCACACTCCTCTCATCCACTCCTGCTGACCAATGTTTTTGTGGCCCTCATCAATGGCAACCATCATCTCCATGTGCTGGATGCCATGGGAGGACTGGGACCCATCAGTCACAGGGGGTTGTCCTTCTGGCAAGAAGCGACCATTTGTCTTCCACCATGCATGGGATGAGGGCTTAAAAAGAAAGATACCAGGAGAACTGTTGAGTTTGAGGGTGCAAGTGGATGTCCTATGTAACATGAGTCTTTCCACAGAGATGTCCATAAATACATTGTGAGGGTTCATGAAGGCCCATGTATGCCTTGATGGTCAGTGCAGTCCGAGCCTCCCTGAGCCAAGATAAGGAGGGGAAGGTGAAGGCAGCCAACACCCCCACAGTACTGGCTCCCATGGGAACTGAAGGCATGGAGGGATGCATTATTTCTGTCATTAAGACTTAAAAGGTAGGATGTGTGAGTACAGTGACACATTAACAGGAGACAGACCAAGACACAGCATGGTACTTTCTAGGAGGTGTGGTAAGTGACAGAAGGAGGGTTTGGTGGGGTCACTTGGCCTCTGAATGTGCCAAATCATATGTGCAGTTGAACTGTTTAGCCCTGGAGGCTGGATTATAGATACTCATAAATTGACATCTTGAACTTGGGTTGCAATGGGGACATGAGACATCTCAGGACCAACTGCTTTGATCAGTAGATCTACACTTACTATACTTTTTGCTGACCCCTCTTCTTACATCAGAAAGAACTGAAAACCCAACCAATTCATGACCACTGCCCAAGGTGCCTCTGACCACCGCATCTCCTACCAGTCCTTCTCTGTTTGTGAACAGGATCTCTAGCAAGACACCTCCCCTGGTAGGCTCACCTACCAGCTGTGTCAGGAAGTTACCTTCCATACACTCAGGGAGTATCTCCTTATTTGCCTTTCCCCCCATCCTTACCCATAAACACTCAGCTTTATCATCACCAGAATAAAGCTCTATACAATCAAAACACTCCCTAACATAGAGCTACACCAACACCTCTCCTTCTTTGCCTTTCCCTTCTGAAGAGCTTACAGCCATTCACTGCAGCATTCCAGTTGGGACAGTCATCCCAATGCCTCCTCCAGAGCCCTTCTCCTCAGTGACCTCACCAAAATGAGCTCAAGAAGTCCTGAGCACAATGTTCATAAGCTGGAATCCATACAAAATGAAGAAAGTTATGATGTGTTTACAGAGACAATACCTTGTCACCTTTTAAACTAAGACCTTTCCTCACAGATAAGAGAAGGCTAACTCACTTTTTGAGGTCTAATTTTTTATTATTGGATAAGCACTGGTTTTGGAGCGGAGTTTCCTTCAGCCAAGTGCCATTAAAGCAGAAAAAAAAAAGATACTTTTTCAGAATTTACAGCTCATGCAGTCTGCAGCCAGGTTGTAGGAGAATATTCAGAGGCAGCTTATAAACAAATCCATAGTTTTGTGTTAAGGGAGCTAGAGTTTGTTCTTGAGTCATGTAATAGTTTGAAACACTATAAAACCTAAAGAAATACTATGCAGTAGCAAAACATTAAGGACTTTATTGTGTATATTTACAAAGTAGTTCAGTCAAAAGCATATGGAACCATTTAAAATGCCATTCAGCTGACACTGGCTTGCCTACACTGTGTGAATATTCAGTGTTTGGTATAATTATAGATTCGCAGAAATGCATCTACAAATGTGTATTCTTAGTGTAGTTGACTGTGTGACAGAACCCTATTTTTGTTATGGCCTTTGGTACCTGTGTATTTAAATTTGAACTTTTAATACAAAAGTCTATGATAATGAGAATCTTGTAAAATTTATGAAGCTACAGAGCTGTGGACTTCAAAGAGCTCCCAATTATTTAAAAATAGAATAGTAGCATTTTCTGTCTTCCTTCCCATCCAGTGAAATAAATTGCCTGATTTGGTGTTAGCTGTGTTTGCGTTTTTGCATACTACTTGGCTAAGAAAGAGAGTGTGCTGGGGAAAAAAAAGAATCTTCATGCTCACTTCTAAGTCTGAAACTCTGACCCTTGATGTCTCGCTTGCATATAGGCAATGCACTTTGAACAAATATGTACTTTATGTATGCCGACTTGGTAGGATTCCTGACACAAAATTCCTTGCTTTCACAAGCATGCTATGAAAGTGGTGGTTCTTTTGTTTGTTGGTTTTTGTTTCTTAGGCTTTGTTTGTTTGTTTTTTGTTTTGTTTTGCTTTTTAAGGGAAATTTGGATATTACAAAAAGGCAGTATCATCTGCTCTGTGTCAGTCTCAGCAGCATTAGATATTTCATTTGGGCTGATGATGGACTGGACTGATAACCACTACTATCTCACAGGCAGCCTGTAGCCCATGAGACTGCAGCTGAGTGCTTGCAAGTGAGTTTGCCTTCAAGGTCCTGAAACTGGGAGGCAGGTGAGAGTGCATAATATATTGAAGTCTCAGGAACTCGAATTGCTCAAGCATATGTTTTGAATGCACAGGGCTGCTAATGCTGCAGAATGCTCCTTCTTTCAACTAAATTGTTACAGTATTCACATATGGCTATCAAAACCATATGCCAGGGCTCATAATTTTAGGCAGATCAGTAGAAGACTGAGGTACATAAAAAGATGTGTTTTGGGGTTTCTCTTTAATGTTTCCGGTTGCCAAACCTCCGATGAGGTCTTACAGTCAGGATAATAACTGGAAAACCTTCTATAGTGAAACCAGTAGGAAAAACTGAGGATGTGGGTGTTTATTCCATATCCTCAGGGCTTCAGAGCTGTCTCTGCTTCATCTTGGCTTCATCTGCCATAAATTGTCCACAGAATATAGGTTTGTAAATCTCAGCCTTCCAGAATCTGTTCAAGGTTTAATATTCTGCTCATAAAATGCAGCTGAGGCTTTTGTCCCTTGTTTATTTTATATTGACCTGACTTTTAACAAAGAACTCCTAAACTTCCCCCATTTGGGAGGAAAAAAACCCCAAACCCTGCCTTACAGGAACTTTCTAAGGCTCTTTTTTATCCCAGGCTTAGTTAACTTCATTCTCTAAGATGGCACAAGTTGAGCAGAAGAGATCCCTCCCAGTGCTGAGCAGTCACCTCACTGGGCAGGCAGGATGCTCTGGGGGACAAATGGGATAAGTTTGTTTGCTACTTCAGCAGCTGAGCTCTCTTGTGTCTCATATGCTGAGGAAGGCTTCTGTTCCTGGGCTTATTACTTGAAAATAGAGACTATGATGAGACCAACGACCTCTTCATACTCTTAAGTCATAAAGAGCTGTGTAACGATTTACAACAGGTTGGTAACAACCAGGCCTCCCCTCACTCTCGCCACATCCCCACTCTGGGACAGGGAGAAGAAAATCCAACTAAAGGCTCCTTGATCCAGGCACAGACAGGGAGGTTTTCACTCCCCAGTTAAAATAACAGGCAAAAAAAAAAGACAGACTCAACTTGGAGAGAAAAAAAATAATTCAATCTATCAGAACAGGAAAAGGAGAAAAACATAACCAGATCTTAAATACTTTCCCCAAACCCTTCCCTTCTTCATGGGCCTGGATCCCTTCCCTGCTGCCTCCCCCTCAGGGCACAGGGCAGGGGCAGGGGGGGTTCAGGGTCAGTTCCCCACACGGTGTTTCTGTCGCTCCTTCCTCCTCAGGGGGAGGACTCCTCACAGCCTTCCCCTGCTCCAAGGCGGGATCTCTCTCCCGGGAGAGTCCTTCAGGAACCCCTGGGACACGAGTCCCTCCCACAGGTGCAGTCCCTCAGGCACAGACTGCTCCCGCCTGGGCTGCACACAGAATCACGGCTGCTGCAGGAGCAGTCACCTCCTCTGCCTGCAGATCCATGTCTGCCCCATCATAGTCCTCTACAGCTGCAGCTCCAAATCTGCCCCACTGTGCTCCTTCAAGGACTGCTCCTCCATGGGCTGCAGGGTCACAGCTGCCATCTCACCCCGGGCTGCAGGGATACCTCTGCTTGGGCACCTCCTCCCCCTCCTTTCTCACTGACCTTGGTGTCTCTGCCCCAGCATTGCTCTCACCTCCTCCTCTCCTCTGCAAATCTGTTTTTTTTAAATTGTTTTTTACATTGGTTTTTTGCCTTTCTTGAATATGTTACTCACAGAGGTGCATCCAGCTTCCTATATCTGCTTGGCCTTGGGCAGAGTCAGGGCCAGGAATGGAGCTGGTTGAGCTTCAAGCAGCTTCTCACAGGAGCCACCCGGCTACCCAAACCCTACTGCCTAACCCCAAAAAAGCTGTATCTCTTCATTGTCGTACACTCAATGAGCAGCTCAGTTTGGTGGGTGGGTATGGGGCTAAGCTTTGCCACTTTAGGAAAGACAGGGATGAACACAGCAGCTTTTTTTGGATATCTACCTGCAGCATGGCAGGGAGGGGTGGGCACTGCCTGGTCCTGTTGTCTCCTTGTATGTCTTCTGTCCCAGGAGCAGAGGTGTGAAGTCACAGGCATCTTACCATGAAGGAGTTCATGTAGCTTTGCTGCAAGAGTAGAAGGGGCTTAAAGGCCAGCAGATAGTGGCAATATGGGTGATTGAGGTGTAGAAGCTGCCTGAACTTGAGCCCATTCCCTCCACTGCTGCCTGAGGCTCAGTGTACATAGGCTGGTCTGTTGTGACAGTCACCTGCCCAATAGATTTCTAATTGCACATACTTTTTTAAACATGACATTACAGACAGAAGTTCAAAATGCCGTTCACCCATGTGCCACAGTACCAAGACCACTTTTCTGTCTGAAGTTCAGATTTGAAAGCTGAAGCCACCTTCAATTTGCATTTGTATTGTTCATTTGTACTGTTCAGTGTATGTTCATGAACTCAGTAGCAACTTCAGCTGGAACTGCAATGAATCCCAACTCCTTAATATTGGCAGAAGGCTAGAGAAGGTTGGAGTTCTGAGGCATCCACGAAATTATCATTCTGATTTGCATTATGTTGTGTAATCATTATGTTTAAAATGTTACATGATTTGATCAAAGTCATGCTCAAAATGACGATCCAGTCCTTTGATGGGACTGGTATATGTTCAGTCAAATTAAAGTTTATTCTCTTAATGGGTCGCTTGCCTTACAGCGCTGAGTTTTATTCTAATGATGCTGAATCACAAATGTGATTCTTCATTAAGATGTCAATATAGACCAAAGGCAGAAGCAGTTACCTTGGGTAGACACACTCTGTTGTGGTATTTCTCTTATAGAAAGGGCCTATATGCCTGCATTCCATCAAAGCTGCACCTTGTACTCCTGTGCTCCATACATGCCTACCTGTATCAGGTGTTATAGATGGTAAATATTTTCCAAGGCTTGTACCAGGTAAGGAACACCCAGCCACCAACACCTTTAAGGGAGTCCTAACAAACTGAAACATTGGAGGGAAAACACAGAGCCTATCTCTAGGAATCTCTTATGTGTGCAGATCCCTAGCCTTCCATTTTTGGTCACCATGAGAAGCAGGCTGCTGGACTTAGGTGGACCTTTGCTCTAATGCTGTATATCCATTTGCATGCTTCAGCTATTCCTTATTCTTTCTGTACTCCTCTGGATTAAGAGGAATCTTGGTCATGTCAGTACTAAGCAATGCAAATCAGACTTTTCTCTCTTTACTTTGAGCCTCCATTGATGTATCCTCTGGTCTCTGATGATCAGGCAGTCGAGAAGGTCAGAGTGAGGGTGTTGGTTGTTTTCTGGATAAACTACAGATTCTAAGTGGGATGGGCATCATGGATTAAATCTTTTTCTGGCTCTGTGTATTTCCTTCTCTTGGGAGAGGCTGAGGTCTCTGTGGGCACATGAACCTTTAGTGTGCATCAGCATCAGATTTGATGGAGGACATCCTGAGATCCTTCATGGACCAGGACAGAACTACAGCTTTAAGGCTGTCCTTGGCAAGCAGTGCTAGTCCTCTTCATTTATGGGAACTTTCAGGGATAACATCTATGCTAGGACATTGAATAGAGTTCCATTCTCTCTATCTAGTTTTTATACATCTTTTTTATTCCAACCATGTAAAATTTAGGATTTACAAAACACAGGCTGTTGACTGCTAAACTCTTTTGGCTACTGAATTTTGACAGCCCACAGACTTTCATTACAGATTTTCTAGCAACCCTGTGGCCAAAATCAGCCAAGTGCCTTGGCAATGCAGGTTTTCTATGCCAGAAAAACAAAAGAGAAACTGTATTACAACACTCTGTATAGCTGATGGGTATAACTGATATCTTTAAAAAAACCTGAGCTAATTGCAGCTCAATCTTTCATTGGCTCTAGGGAGACTTTATTTTGTGGCAAATAAAGGGTTTCTAATGATCACACCTGCAAGGCAGGTGGTGATCATTTTTTGTAGTGCTGTGTCCCTGGCAGCAGCCCATAGGCTCCATGGTACCTCCCCAGGTGCCAAAGCCCCTTTGGCCATGGTTCAGCTTCACAGATCTGTCCCTCACAGTGCTAACTAGCAGAGTTTCTCCAGGTGGTGACATGTGTGCAAGGCAGGCAGTAAGATTCCAGCCCTCACTATTGCTGGTAAGATTTTCTAACACCAGAATTACCATTATTGGACTGGATGCCAGTCAGCCTAAAATTCTGGTGCATTCCCATATTGCCTGAACATGGCAGACACCCACAGCTCTGCTCCTGGGCCACTAATGCTTGGTGAAGGAGCAATATCAGCAGCCACCTGCCAGAGCCACCAGGCTGGGGGCCTCCAGTGCCACCCACCCTGGGCCAACCAGCATGGCCCTCGGGGGTACAGCCGTCCCCCTGCTCTCCCCTCCAAGGGCCAGACAGATTCTTTGCAAAAAATAATTCATAAAAGTAGAACTCTCCCTCCCTAACACTTTTTATTTTATATATATAATGTAGGTTGAAGGACAAAGGTGTCTAAAAGTTGCTTAGCAACTTTTAAGTTGCTTAATTTATTTGTTCTACATTTACTTTCTTCCTAGAAATCAGATGAGGTTAATGGAGTTTAGATCCCTCCTGACAGCATGGCAGGGACCACTGCTGGCCATAGCTTGGGTTTGGTCCCATCAGTGTGCATCAATGGGCTGGAGGGATGCAGAACTTTTTCCATAAACTCTTTTTAGGGAAGCAGTCTATGGGAAAATGGGATTTTGTCTGTTTCTCCCCAGCTCTCATCCCAATTAAATGGAAAAATCCTGTGCTTGAAATGCTCTCCAGGGCTACAACTGATGTAGCACCAAGGCATTGTGAGTTGTGAGATGGAGTTGGTGTGGTGATCAGGGACTCAAAATAGCTGCTAGTTACCACATCCTGTTTTTGGACCAGAAGCAGCTTTGCAGCTATTTCAAGGACCTCCCTCCTGCAGGTGTTGGTCAGCCCTTGCTGAGGGATGTCTGCCCTGTGCCAGCTGGTTTTCTCCTTTATTTTATTTTATTTTATTTTATTTTATTTTATTTTATTTTATTTTATTTTATTTTATTTTATTTTATTTATGTTTATTAGCGGCATTTAAAAAGAGTAATGTCTACATTTTGACCTAGGTGATATCCTATCTGAAACTGGTGTGGATGCTTTTCTCCACTGAGCTTAGAGAAACTGGGTTACAAAGATGGGAGGCAATAGTTGGGAGACTCCATTCTCTAATTCAGTGTCCAAATTCAGCTTTCACTCAGAATGCCATTAAAGCCAGAATATTATATTACCTCTATATAAATCCCAACATTTATATTTGGAACCTTCAAAGATTTTTCTGTATAGTCAGCCAAATAAATTTCCCAGGACTGTAGAAAGCTGCAGGGGTTATCCAGTGCTTTCTTTTCATAAGAAGATGGTAGAATTACTGGGAAGCAGTGAGCTAGAAGAACCATCCTGGTCTGACTGAATTGAGACCCTGCTTTTCAAGTGTTGGAAAAATTGCAGAGGAATGCAACCGAGATGCTGCACACAGCATTATTTGTAATGTGCTCTCATATGTCATTAGGATATTTTCAGCCTTGCTGCCTGGAGGCATTTTAACAGCAGCTTACCCACCACCCACAAAATCCATTAGTTTAAACAATAAAAATGAGCCATTTGGCCACACAGTGATGGCTTTAAAATTGCTTTGGTAAGTGCAGATATGAGGATGGAGACTCTGGAGCTGTGCAAGGATCATGACGGACCTAATGGAAAACACAGCTGCTGGGAGCTGTTCTTTGTAAGGACAACACCAGGCCTTGGGCTGCTCTTCCTAGACCACCCTGTAGCTGGAGGACCAAATGTAGCAAGAAGCAGGTACTGAACGCAGAGCATGGCACATCTACACCTCTACATGTTTTTTAGGGTGCTCTGGTATGTTCCTGACAATGTCTGAAGCTTCACCTTGCACCTGGTGCTCATTAATCTGAGTAGATCTGTGGAAACCAACAGAGTCCTGGCCCACCAGCATCTTCAGAGGCCAGCAGGTGTGTGAGCACCCAAGGAGGTTGGGGTGGGGTGGGCTGTCACCCCTGCCTGGCACCACTCTTCCTTGCTGGGTGGGGGGGTTAGACCACCCTCACCAGTTTTACTGACAGACCCCGCTCTGACAAAATGACTCAAGCTAGGAAACTTCTCCCATTTTGCAATTTTATTTACTCGCTCCCCCCCCCCCCAATGGAATTTTCTTTCCAGCTCACAGCTGCATGCAACCACCCTGCTCAGTTTATTGCTGAGGTGGGTGATACCCAATCAATCCTGCACTTGGAAGCAAGGTGCTCAGCTACAGTCCTCCATCAGCCTTTCTACTTTATGAACCTGTCAAACTGCTTTTATTCACTTATAATACGATCTTTCCACAATAAGAAGCCTGCATGGCTAGAGATGGGTAGTAGGAGGCTGTTGCTATTACCTGGGAACTGTGATAAACAGCTAGGCAGGTTTTTGGGGTTGCAGCAGCCGTGGGAGTTTACCTCTTACAGTTTCAGAACTTTGCTCACCCCCCTGCTTTACGTGCATGTCACACTGTGAGTTAATTACCTTTTTTTTTAATTATTTTTTTTTATTTTCAGGAGTGTGCCTGTGTGGAGAACATCACAAAAATCGATCACTTAATCCGTGCATAAAACTGAGGGATTAATTAACAGCTGGTCCACAAGTAGCAAGAGCAGCATGAGTGTCTTACCATGCAAATAGCCCCACACTAGGAAGTCTGGCAATTGCTGTTCAAATAAATTGCATTTTTCTAGAACTGGGATTGCATGGGATTATGGTATTATAAATGGGATTTGCTCTGAAGGCCACTGGCTCTCTGTATTCTTTGGATGACTCCAGCTTCTCCTAAAAGGAAATTTGATAATGCTCCTTTGACGAGACTACGCTAAATTGAATTATGTTCTTCCTTCCCCCTCAAGTGGGATCTTCTCCTATGATGCTGGACATGAGCACAGAAGAGTTTTATGTATACCTTTCTAGGGGTTATGCATGACCTATACAACAAGACCTACACAGACATGAGCCTAACCCTAAATATTTGGAAAAGAAAAAAAAATAATCATTCTTTTGAAGCAATTTGAGGCTTGAAGGCCTCTGCTCAGTACCACTCATTATTCTGGTCCAAACAGCCCAGCTTTATAAACAGATGATAAATCCCCTGGGAACATTCTGCAAATTTTTAATAAAATATTAGTGGTCCAGGGCCTGAATATAACACTGACTGTTATCAGGGCTCTGCTCCCTTGCCCTGAATTCCCTTTATTTATCAGGATGGGAGAGTAAAGGGCATAAACACCTGGCTGGTGACAGGGCACAGAATGCTCTGGAGTTTTTCCTGCTACTGGTTCAGAGTAGCAGGTGTCCATTCATCATCCTCCATCCTTGCCAGCAGCTTGGGAAACTGCCTGCCCTGGCTGTCCCCCCCCCTGAACAAACACTCCTCCTGCTCAGGGATGTGTCCCTGGCCAGGAAGTGAATTGGCTGAGCAGGTGAGTTTTTATGGATGGGGAAGGACAAGACAGTGCAACAGGGCTGGAAACAGTTTTCTTGTAGTTGAGGTCTGGAGCACCTCATCCACTTGCCTTATCTGCATGGCCCTGCTTCATCTTGCTGTGGAGACAAAAGCTGAGGGTAATGCTGGAGAAAAGGCTGCCACAACAGGCTTTCCCTGGGTAGATATTGCAGTCTTTATTCTGCTCCTAGCTCTCTTTCCTCAGTCCTACTTCTTCTAAGATGTTTGCTGTAGAGACACAGAAATTAGCTTCCTTTTTCATGCAACATGCACCTCTAGTTGTACTCCATAACCCAGACTCTAGCTCCATCAACTGATCTTTAAGCTCCAACCTGAGGGGTCCCTGCTGTGAGCTGGGTACAGACAGGGGCTGTCTTGAAGATCACCAGGTCCACTCCCTCACTGTGATCTTGCCTCTCTCAGCAGGTGAGCCCTGTGGTGTGGATCCCTGTGCCCTCCCTGTGCTGCAGGTGGGACACCAGAGGCTGAAGGAAGCTCTCAGGCTTGCTTCCAGCTGGCAACGTGCAGAAGGTGCAGGTTCCCTGCAGCTTTTGAAAAAAAAAAAGCAAGCCCTGGTGGTGCTGTTTTACCCTTCCTGGGCACCTCCCGTTGTGCTGCAGTACCAGGCTGGTTTGCCTTGCAGCCTGGGAGGCTCCTCCTTGCATTCAGAGCTGATGCACACTGCAGGGCATTGATCTCACCAGGGAGCAGGCAGCAGCAGAGCAGTGGTGGTGAGAGAAGAGCTGAAAAGTCGCTCCCAGGGACAGATGGGGAGGTGGGAGGGGAGTCACTTGTGCCCCTCTCCCCTGCAAAAGCGAGGGCGGCTGCTTGGCACAGAAACACACCACTACAACAGGGCTCCTCCAGGAATGTATTTATTTACATTAAAACACTATTGTACAAACTGAAAGAAAGGAAAAGGAAAAAAAAAAAAAAAAAAGAAAGAGACAACATCTTAGAGGGGCAGGTGTGGCAAAGTCAGCGCCCCTTCACTCCCCACCCCATCTTCCTGCCGCCTTCCTTCTACTCTGGTCTGACTGTGAGTGCCAAGATCCTTGTAGGAAAATCCCTTTGCAACCCTCTCAGTGTGAACATCCACGTTTTATGTTTAAGTGCCTTTCAGAAATCACTGTTTTCTGCCTCCAAAGAAAACTCTTGCCCAAACTTTTTTTTTCTTAATTTATTTATGTAACACAGTGTAGAAAGCTATCAATTCCTAAGCAATGGTTCTGTACAATCATCCTGCAGAGAACCCCAGTTAATTTTCGACCAGCAGGCACTTCTCCCCCCCAGAAGTGCTCACAATTAACAGGGATTCTTTTTAATATTTTTTTAAGATCAAAAAGATACATGGAAAAGAAAATAAAGTTTACCTTTCAATGCCTAAAGTGTGCACATAAAACAGGCACAAAGAAACGAATGTGTATTCCCATGATTTCTACGTCACTAATACAGCAGGAGCAACAATCTGTACAATAAAATGCAGCTGCAGAGGAAAAGAATTTCAATAACTCATCTGGAATACTTTTTTAAAAATGTTGTTTTACTTTAAAATGCATAGTGATCAGAAAAAAAATGCTCAGCAAAGAGAAGCAGCTAAACCCCACAGACACAGAAAGCATCCCCCATCAAGTCTTAAAGCATATTTCAATTAGGACTTAATTTTTGTCACAAATCACAATAATAATATACAACTGGCTAAGGAGCTACATGATAAATAATTAGGAAAGAGAATCTACCCATGCACTAGTTAAATACAGTTAACCTCTTTACAGTACACAAAAAACATTCATTAATAATGTAGTGTAAAGACTGAAATGTAAAGAGAAAGAGAGAGAAAATACATTACTGATTTTATTAATTCAAGTTCAGGCATCTACTTGTGTTACAGCACAGCTGTCAAAAGGCGAGAATGAGTAAATAATAAAACAGAGTGTTTTTCTTTCTTTCTGCATTACTCTATAACTGAACACCGATGGGCAGTGAAGCAATCATTCTGCTGTCCAACTCACGAGGCTGCTGTGGTGTCCTAGTTCTGCATTTGTTCAAAGAACTTGTAGGTGGGATTTTCATAGCCATTTTGCTGCATCTTGGACAGGTGGCGCTCCTCTGGTGTCACTGCAGCATCCACCTGTCCTCAGAAAAAAAGAAACCACCATCAGTCAGGCCCCTGGCTTCATTCACAGCACGTCCCCTGTTTCCCCACTTTACAGCCACCCAGCAAACTTTGGACCTTCCCCTGGGCACTCCAGCAGAAAGCAACTGCTGCAATACAAACCAGTTTGTTTGACAGGTTCCACCCCTGCCCCATGCCTGGCCCCCACCTTTACTTTTTTAAGAAAAAGAAGAAAGTAAGTTAGGTCCCAAGCTCAGTTCAAATCTTGTAAGTCTAAAATAAAGGTGGGGGGGGAAGCAATAGGGATACTTCTTCCCTACATAGAATATTAAACTGAGGACCTGAGTGCTCTTACTCTGTTTGAAGAGACAACTGCCTCTGAAAAATCTTCTCCCCAAGTTATTCAGGATTGTGAATGGGCTCATCAACAAAATCATCAGACACCACTGCACCCAACAACAAATTAGAAGCTGGCAAACAGCTTTAAAGAGCAACTTGCAAGAGGTGGCCCTTCCAGCCTGGACAGTCACAGTTCAGTTTTTGGACAAAGTCATACGCATGAGAAGATAAGGCAACAGAAATAATTCTGCAACTCTTTTTTTTTTTTGCTGCAGGACTTCAAAACCAGCTGACAAAACTCAGCAGTGACACCTTTGGTTTTCTGTGAAAAGATATATTTTGTATTTTCCTGATAGTGCCCGTTTTGTTTGTTTGGCTTTTTTGTTTGTTTTTTTTTGTTTGTTTTTTTATTTCCCCTAGGATACGTATTAATATTTATACTTGGGATTAAATGGATCTTGAAAGAAAGAAAAAGTCCACTAAAAAGCTGATGGAATTAGCTGGAAGCTGTCTTCTGTCTATATTGTAGTCTCGGATCTGTTGCTGGTGCTGTGGTCTCAAGGAAATGACAGAGTAGCAGAGCAGAAGGTGAGCAGACATTCCCATTGCACTCATGGAAACAGAACATCTCTGGCTCCGAGGTCAAGTCTGATTCAGTTTAGTGACAAGAAATCTGATGTGTCTGCACTGGTTTAAGTATTTCTACTGAACCAAAATTCACCCTTCTTGATTACTTGGAAGACAGGCATAAAGACAGCTCAGTTCACACTGCTCTACCGAATACCTGTGGCTCCACAAATTATTTTCTTCCTTCACTGAACACTACACTAATATAACTCCACCAAATTAGAGTGGGTGAGAACAGTCTCTAAATGTTAATTAGGTATTTTACTTCTGCTGTATGAGCTCAATAGCTGTTGCGTGTTCAAAACCTACTGTGTATCCCAGCTACCTCACTAACCAGCTATGAAAACGGAGCTTGAAAAGCCTCCTTGACAGCTCTTTGATTTATCTGGTACCTCCAGTATTTGATAGGTCTTAAAAGAGAAAAGTAAAAAGTGAATTTTACATTGTCAAAACTGTAAAATCAGGAAGGTGCCTACGACTCTACACTAAAGTAGCAGGCATGATAATTTTCCTGTGGATTTTTGTAAATAGTGACCTTTAAAAAAACCGTCAATTTACTTCTAAGCATAAAAAGAGCCTTTTGGACAATGGAAAGTGTATTCTCTCAAGAAGCCTTGTATAGCAGGCTAACTTACTCTGTCTTACAATTCAAAACCAAAGGATACTCATACCAAATCTATTCTGCAATACTGGAAATAACAGCTTAATGAAGACAGACTGTGACCTTCACTAAGTTGTTACCTGATAACCTGCAGAAAGATTAAAGGCATGTTCTGCCATGCCTGGGACAAACGCAGGTTGCTCAGCTTATTTATTTATTGTTGTCTACTCCAGTTGCAGTAGATTATACCACAGTATCACCAAAAGTGGCTGCATCTTCTCTCCTGATGTTCTTCTATTTGTTAGTTAAGAGAAGAAACGTGCGTGGCACATGTATTGGACTCCTCAGATGAACTGCTAACTCCAAATCTGACCCATTTTCTTATCTGTGCCCCTTCTAAATCTCCTTGTCCATGTTTCAACTCTCAAATTGCATTTTTAGTCAAACACTCTTATTTTCCATCAAATCTTTTTCTTACACAATAGTTAAACATTTTTGTGCAATACCCAATTTTAAGGGTCACATTCTGCTTTTGGTCACAAGCTATTGTGAAACTCTGTTGGTGGGAGTCCTGAGCCCTCTAGCAAACCCTTAACTCCTGCTGGTAGGCAACAGGATTCCAGGCAGAAAGGATCATTGGGCTGAGCTGGTTTCTGGTACTGTATTACCACTTGGCCTTTTTTGCTGTTAAAATATTGCCATTCAAAGGCTATTTCCTCCCACCCCTAGTTTTTTTTTTTTTAATTTTTTTCCCCCTGCTGCATTTGAATGGATTAAGTGTCTTGTGTAACACACCCAAAATCTATCTGTTTTTTTCACCTCCTGTGACATCCTCTTGGGCACAGAGATCCTGGTTGGGGGCATCTTAAAAACTCTTGCATTAAGCTGCTCTTTGCAGATTTTCCTTGTTTTAGGAATATGGTGTGTGTGTGTGGAAATAATGTTTTTCTTTCCCTGGCCTCCTCCCTCTCCAAAATGACAAAAGAAACTTCTTCTGAAGGACACAAGCTTCCCCTGGCCAGCCCAGGCAAGCGATGAGTGCTCAGCTTGGCTGTCAGTAATCATTTTGATCCATCAGGGAGATGAGAAGCCCTGGGAATTTCCAGGCCTGTCTCCTTTTCAACCTCTGCACACCAATCCCCGAGACATTCCTCTACAATATCCTGGACAGAGTATCCAGTGCTTCTCTAAACCAAGAAGTGAGAGCCTCACCATTCACCAGCAAACCCACTGACAGATTCTCTTCTAGCATGAAACTGAAACTCAAAATGAAGCTCTGGGGTAGCAGCATCAGGGCACTCTGCATATCAATACATTCCAGAGAGCATCTTCCTTTTACAGGAGGCTCTTCCCATTAGGCTGGGATGCAAAGGAGGTGTATGCCAGAACCTGTGCTGTGATTGTTCATATTTAAGCTGCAAACAACACTGTATTGAACTCTGTCACCTGTTTTAGCTTAAGCCTCTCACTTAACACTTGTTATATGGGACTGACTACACGATGCGATAAGCTCACAGCATGACCTGTTTGTGGGAAAGAAAGAGGGTAAGACAACAATATAGATACAAATGCAAGGCAGAAGAGACTAAAAGAATTGATCAGAAACTAGAGAAACCTGGAAGAAAATCAGGGAGAAGAAAGAGAGTAAGCAAAAAACATGAGGAAGGACAGTAAAATCAGACTGAATCTTTAACACCTCTGCACAATATTCCATATTAAAAAGTCTCACCTTGATAAAACTAGTTTATAGTGAAAGTCCAATAACCTCTGAAGTATGGCATTTATAGGTGAAAGGGATTTATTGAGGCTCCTACTTGCAGTCTTAGCCAATTTTATTTTTTTAATTTCCCCTTTAGCCTTTAAAATGACTAGTGCTGGTACTTTCCTTCCCGTAGCTGTCTGCTGCAAGGTAATCCATCTCATGGCCAACCTACGTGCACTACCACCCATCCTGAATGTCTTACCTTCTGCTCACTTTTATGCCTTTCAACTCTGCCTACCTCTTCCTCTAGTTCCTTACAGCCTCTGTCCTAGCTATTTCTCTGCCAAACGACATGCCTTGAACCCTATTATCTCCTTGTCAGTAAATCCCTAAAGCCCTTTACCATTTTAAGAAGCTTTTTGCACCTATTATGAAGACTGCAGAAGTTAACACAGCATGTAAGAGGTGTGGGTACTCTGGTGCTGCAGAGAAGCACCCTAGATGCTTTTCTTTTCTACAATATTGTCTCTTGAGAAAACAGCTTGGGCATATAGATGATCTCTTTGGAGACTGTTTGCCCAGCTATCCTCTTTCTGGTCCAGCACATGGATCTTTCACAGAGAAAATCCTCACATGGAGTCAGGGAGAGGGTAACACCGCAGAAGAATTCGCCCCTGCACACATAGGGCAGATCAGAAGCCCAGGCAGGAGGTGCTGGCAGCCCTCAGGCATGCAATGCACACAACACTGCTCTTTGAATAATGGTAAGTGCTGCCTAATATACACCAGCAGATGGGAGCTGCAGAGATGGACTTTGGAGAGTATCACAGCAATTTTAATGGCTTCTTTGCTACTGCTGTGAGCCCTCCCACTGTCACCTCTCCCCACATGCTTCTCTGGAATAAAATTACGATGAAACTTTTTCTAAACAGGACAAGTAATTCCTCCTTAGAGCTTCAAAAAAAAGCTAGCAGGATTTTAAATGATGTCTTTAATTAAAGGAATAGTGAAATATGAAAAAGTACTACAGTTAGAGTTCATTTTTTTGGAGATTAGAGTACAGGTGCAGCAGGACCTATTTTGTAATCTTGCCTCCATTATCAGGGATTTAAATTTTCACAGTAACTTCTGACATGCAGCAAACCAGTTGCAAACTTCGTTATAACATACTCAGCCAACCTAGAGTTGAGACAGTTATTTTTACACAAAGTGATTTTGTTATAAGGTGCACTGTTGATAAATAAATGAATCCTCTTTAGACTGGAACAGCTTAATTCTGAAGACATTTTAAAATTAAGCATCAGTTGTACATAAATCTTTAGGTGATTTTGTTTGTTTGTTTGTTTTTTCCAAAGTAAGTGCTACAAAATTTTCACCAACCTGGGACACAAATAGATGTTATGCTTTTCTTGCAGGCAAGAAGCTCAGACAGAGAGGCTGTGCAGTCTGCCAAGACCACAGAGCCAGTCTGGCAGAATAAGGAATCGTGCCTGCCAATGCCAGACACAATGCAGTAAATCTCCAAGGCAACACTATCTACAAGGCTTACTCAAATATTTTTAAGACCCTTCACTGCCCTGGATGGTGGAATATGTGCATCAGGAAGCATGTATGCCTCCAGCAAGACCAAAGCAAGGTTAATTTGACTCAAGGTGAAACCAACATAACTGTGGACTTGAATAAGACGTGAGTTTCAAACAAAATTTTTACAGTTTCAGAAGGCAAAAACATATAAATATTTCAAGTGCTGACTAATACAAGTACTATTTGCAAATTAGACAAACTCGTACAGAAAACTGGGTATCAGTACCCAAGGGAAAAAGATGTTAGGTGAAATCCCTTTCAGTTCTCATAATTAAATTTTTTTATCTTCAGAGATCCTTTCTTATTTCCAAGCAACAGATGAGGTATTTTAAATTACTGTAAACTATCAAAAAATTTACTTTGTAGATTAGGTTTTCATCTTGAAAATCCCATGTAAGAGCCTTATATATTATTTTTTTCTCAAATCTATGAGTTTCAGATTAACCATAAATCAAATCAGTTGGTGTCTAAAGAAAATCTTGTTTAGAGGAAAAAAAAGCAATAAATATCTGCATAGGGAAAATCCTTGTAGTGCACAGCACTATTCACAGAAGACCTGCCTCAAATGTTTAACTGCAAGCTAAATGAAAAATATTCCTGTATGTGTATTCCAACAACAGTAAAACCATTTTTGCCCTCTCGTGCAGCATCTGCTCATTGTCTACTGTTAAATTTCCTCTAAAATGAACTTCCACATTATGAGGTGATGGGTCTGGGATAGTTCCAGAAGATATTCTTGCGGTTTTACATCCAAGTTAACATGGTTTATATTTTATCTGTAGTTACAAAAGAAGGCAATTTGATTCTACTCTGCCAGACACAACCACTCCAACTCTGAACACTCTGCTAGCCAAAACCATGGATTTTAATTTGCAAATATGTTTATAAAGCAGTGCCTTGTCTGTGTTGTACATGTGACACCAGTTGTGCTTGGTAGTCTTTTCTTACCTCCACAACCCCATGATGAATAGATGTGTATTGCTTCTTCTTCAGCATCACCAAAGTGATCACTATCACTGTTGCTATGACAACACCTCCCACCATTAGTCCAATGATGGCACCTTTATTTGAACCCACATCTTCAGCAAAGAACACCTGCAAAAGAGAAATAAAGGAAGGTGGCTAATAATATGAGTATTTGGCTAACCTGTCCTGCTGCCACTGCAATATAAAGCCTATTGAAGTATCGGCCATTAAGCAGCACTGCGTATCACCCTAATTATTAAAAACTGAATCATTGTTCCACAAAGCTCTCATAGTTGGAGGAGAGCAATTTGGAAACCCTCTATTGCCCATGACATGACAGTGCTATGGCTAAGGGGAAGACTCATCTTCATGCCTCTGCTTCACGTGGGTCTTCAATAATAGCTGTTTGGTTTTTTGTTTTTTTTTTTTTCTCCTGGGTGAGTCAGGCTAATTGCAAAACGACTGGTAAGTTCATAGTGGAGTAACCAAGGAGCATATAGATTTATTTATTTTTATAATGCTGTTCACAAAAGTGTTCATTAATCTACATCTGTGCAGCTTGTTTGGACTATGTCTCACACATTTATTTGATAAATTTGAGCAGATCTGCAGGACAGCACTGAAGCCTGCACGTGGCCAGTTGCGAGAAAATTGTTGTAACAAAAAACCAGGAGTCCAAAAAACAAAAGCAAGCTGATAAAGTGATCACCAAGGGATGAATCAAGATTTTGCAGGATAAAGGGAGAATGAGTTACACCTGAGATGAGACCCTAAATGAGATGACAGTTGTGTAGAAACCAGAGAAGATCCACTTGAAATTTGTGTACCGATAAGGCAAATCAGTAGACAGCAAGATGTTTTACTGTGCTTTTCCTAAGACTGGCTTTTAGCAACAAAAGAAGGTATGAAAAGTCGGTGATTGTTTTCACTCTCCTGCTTTGTATTCAAGGAATCTGCTGGATTAATTTACATCC
Source organism: Florisuga fusca (assembly GCA_038090715.1). Taxonomy (NCBI): domain Eukaryota; kingdom Metazoa; phylum Chordata; class Aves; order Apodiformes; family Trochilidae; genus Florisuga; species Florisuga fusca. The sequence goes on along the minus strand of JAAWXA010000004.1, from coordinate 29,780,839 downwards.
ATGCATACTTTAAAAACTTTGTCTGCTTGTCAATAGTGTGCTTTTATTATTATTATTATTTTTAATCAAAATGGGCAAAAAGGATTAGAGAATAAATTACATGCACAGAATTGTGAGACTACCTCACTCTGAAAGACTAAATATTTTGACAAGTATTTAACAAAAATGCAGGCAGAAGGAAACCAGATGAGAATTTTAATGAGCTGTATAACATTTGCACTCTTTCAGAGACACAATCTTCCTCAGAGAGGTACTAAAGCATGCTATATAAATATTTATCTTGTTCCTAGCCATAAGCAAGAAATGAACATAAAGTTAAGAATTCAATGGAAGGTAAGAAACAATGGACAGTGTTGGCATAAGCTGATGTGAAGTAATAATATCTTCTGTCAGTTTTACCTGCCCAGGACTAAAATTCTGTTACTGTAATATTTTGGACCACTGTGAAACACCCCAGCTAATACCCATGAGCAACAGAGCATTCTGAGACCTAAAAATCAACTTAATGTACTTTTAAAATGTGAACACTCATACAGGAGAAAAACCCTTCAATTTCAGCTAAGTTCAGAAGTTTGTGTGTAAAATACAACGTGCAGCTGAATTCAAAGCAATATCCTAAGAAGATTGTTTCAGTAAACCCTACCAAGGCATAGGAGAAGGATAACACAGATGGAGGTATTTTCTGTTTACAGCTTTTGAATTAAAGCTAATGGAGAAAGGCATCAGCAAGGATATGGCATGTGGTAAACAAGTAATGCCCTGTAAGGCATCAATATAGTATTTTCTTAGCAATACTGGACTGCTTGCTCAGTCTCAACTGAAAATATAACCAAGAGGACAGCTTCCTAATTTATAAATAATGGTTGTACTTAGCAGTAAAGTAATATGGTATAAAATGCTTTAAAAAGCTGGAAAGGTCTCATTTTAAACATTGCACAAGTAACTCAAGAGGAGAGAGTGCAACAGACTCCCTATCAGTCACCACACCATGGGTAGTTCCCAAGACCAAAGTGCTCAGGGTGTTATCAAACCACTTAAACTAATATTAGAGGCTGCTGCTGGGAGGTGCCTGTGACACTGCATCAATAACTACTGTGTCTAAAGCACGTTCTTTCAAGGTCCTTCAGTAAACTGCATGGGTTTACTCCATCAGGATGTTTAACCCATCTGAGCTAAGGACGTCAGGATTTCCCAAATTAGTGCTAATGTATTTTGGATTAGCTCGTCAAACTGGGAATTTTAAGTTCTTGGCATCAAAGAGATGGCAGAACATCTTTTCACACAGTGATTGCCTAGTTCAAATGCAAATTTGAGTCCCATGTTAATTTTAATTTTCAGCACTACTTAGCTTTAAGAATATATTAAGGAAAAAAGCTTTCAAGTTTAATACCAGGATATTGAGAGTCACGGAACTGAAATCTCATCATGTAATATACCTTTACAAAAGAGGAAGCAGAAAAGGTTTATAGCCAACACTGCTGTATGCATTCACCATCACTTGTTAAGGTACTTCTTTACATTGCTTTTGGTAGTTATTTTTGTGTTCATAATGAGCACAGTTCAAACGGGAAACAATATTTTGCTCCTACCTGCCCTTCACCTGTTAATAATTTAATACATCTCAAGGAACAAAACACACAGATACAGCCAAGTGCAAAGTAAAATTAAGGTCAGTGGAGAATCTCATCTAATCCCCAGGAGGCAGTCCTGTGAAAGGCTATGCTTCATGGAGTTCAGCCTCCTTCATGTCCCACCCCATCTGTTTTGACAGAGAAGGTATCTACTCCTGAAACAGTGTCACGCTATTTCTTACTGCACCATGGTGCAGGTCTTCATCAAAATTTTATTTTTAAACTTACTTAGCATTTCAGTTCCATTCCATCCCTTCTGCTTAGTTATGGTGACCATGACAGATGGACTCTGGGACAATAATGCCCATCTGACTGCACCCAGCCACATGGCAGTTAAAGGGCAGGAACTTTCAGACTTTTCTCTCGTGTGACACTTGACGGCTGCCTATGCTGTCTGCTGAAATTATCCCAGGTTTACTCTCGTTTCAGAGAGAACCAGAAAAATCACAATCTGTTCACGTGAAAACTTTTTGTTGGCCATAACTGAACAACTAGTTCAAGACTGAATCAGCTACTCAAAACATCCGTGGGAAAGCACTGTTAGTTCACTCACCAGCTTTTGATGATGAACTTCATATCCTGAGTCGTGCCGGAACTCCGCATCCATCTTCACTTCAGATATCTCTTCTGTTTTAACATTGGTCAACCCAGAACCTACATTGCACAGCAATGACATTTTGTTAAAATTGTTGACTCAACCACACTCTGCTCACCTCCACCGCTGAGCAGAAGGCAACGGTATCATTCACATGGAGGAGGAGTGATGCAGGGTGAAAGGGAACTGGGAGGAAAGTGAGGTAAATCTGATGTTTCAGTCCCACTGAGGTGACACAGAATGAGCTGGTAAAATTTCCCCTCCATGAGATGCACCTCAATCCATTGCAGCACTGGTACAAGCATCAAAAGGCCTTCAGCATGAAACGCCGCTGAAATTTAGCTGCAAGGGACCAATGAGCAGACTCCTGAATTGGCTCACAGGAATCAGACAGAACTGCTCTGACAGCTTGTTTAATAATGTCAAGAAAATTTGGTGTTTGGGGCAAAATCTTCCTCCTTCCTAAGCTCAGACTGTGAGGGAAAAACACACAGGGTGTGAGGTGTGAAACCCCTGATATTACATTTTCTTGCTTCCTGTGAGTCTGTACCTTTTGCACAAGAATACAAAAATAAGAATAATTAAAATATTTGTGAAGTTTATACAGTTGCTATTTGTTTCCAGATTTCAGACTAGTCAGAATTAGTATGATTCAAGTCTTGACTTCTGCCTGAGAGATAACTGTCTCTCAATTAAAAACATAAGGTAAAGCAAGTAAGCAAAGCTTGCAGTGCTCTTAATGTAAAGAGTCTGCAGTCCTGTTATCCCTTTATGGGTGCAAAGAGGAGCTGCTTCACTTATCTAACTGGAAAGAGGGACAGGGTTTCCTCCGGGAAAACAGCCTTAGGAGAATGAGCCAGACTTAAAACAGCTAAGCAGTGCATCGTATATGTGCATCTATGAATGTTTTGCCCTGAAAAGCTGGCTCTGGCTTATAGAGAACATATGGATATTCATGTAGCTGGTTATTTTTCTACTCAGTACCAAATGACTGACATTTATATTTCTCGGAGGTACAAACATTGCAGAAGCATGGTGTTTATGAGAAGTTAATTTCCTCACCCTGCTAATGGGATAAGAACAAACTGGTTGATGTTCCTTGTCTATATTTATTTTAGCATTTTATCACTCCAATTCCTCTCTCTTAGCCTTCATTCTGATTCTTTGTAATTTGGGCTGACCGTAAGTTCTGACACAGAGTAAGAACCTTTCCTAAAATTTCCAGCATCATTGACTGTGCTTGTGTTCTGCCACCTCCCTGGACTCTCAATAAATTCTTAAGGACATCCATGTACCAGTGAGCTCTAGCGTCTAAAATAGCACTAAATGCAAAAATTGCTGCCCTTCTATTACCTTTGGATGTGCAATTTAATTTATTTTTATTTTTTAATTAAATGCTGATTTAGATTAGACATTAGGAAGGAATTCTTTAATTTGAGGGTGGTGAGACACTGGAACAGGTTGCCCAGGGAAGTTGTGGGTGGCCCCACTCCCTGGAAGTGTTTGAGGCCAGGCTGGATGGGGCCTTGAGCAACCTGGTCTAGTGGGAGGTGTCCAGCAGGGTACCAAAAGGACGTGTTTGCAAAGCCATCCAGATAAGGGAGTGGAAAGTGATGTGATTAAACTTACTGGCAAAAAAAGAAAAGAAAAAAAGAGGATAGCTGAAGTAAAACCAGCTGCAAAGAACTTCAGAAGGGTATCACAAATTCTAAGTGCACAATAAAAGGGAAATGATATTAAATGCTGATTTAATGTAAAGTGTTGCTCACAGGGATACACAACAATAGGCTCTAAAATAGTTCTTTTCCACCCAGGACAGAGATCTTGCAGTCACTGCAGACAACTCTCTGTGGGTAGTTGGCTCAGTAGCAGTCAAGAAGGCAAAGAGAATGGTGGGAGTAATTATGAAGGAAGAGAGAAAACAGAAAACATTGTTACACCACTGTATAAATGATGCAGCCTCTTTTTAAATCTGGCTATCTATTCTGGTCACCCCACCTCACATGAAGGCAGGAGAACTAGGGAAGATACAAGGCAGGGAGAGGCAGGTGATCACTGGTATGGAGTAGTTTCTGTACAAGGGCTAGAAAAATTGCTGGTCATCAGATTGGAAGAGACAACTGAAGGGGAACACTACAAAGATTTATGTGACCATGAAGAGAAGGAGAAGGAAGCCTACAGGAAATAGTTATTCATTATTTCTCCTAAGGAAGTACAGGAAACAGGTTATGGCACAGCAGATTGAAAACTAACAAAAGAAAGTGTGTATGCATTTAATTTGGCACAATCAGAACTATACTGTGGAACTCATTGGCACAAATCATGATGGTGTTCAAAATGCAAATGAAAAAATGCAAAGAAGCAAGGTTCATCCAGGATTACTAAACACAATGGTGAAAATACAATTTGCAGTTCTGGAAGTCTGTTGAATCCTGGCTGCCAAAAGCTCAATGGATGTGCCAGGAGTATAAGGCAGAGATGAAGTCTGTAAGTATCCTGTATGCACCACTGCCAGAGGCAAGATAATGGGCGTGGGTACTTCTGCTCTTGGCATCTCACCACTTCCAATGAAAACAAACTACTATAGTTCAGACCATGGGTCTCTGATAGCTGCAGTTAGATAGAGCCAAAGGCCACAGGTGGGAGTTACAGCAGTATTTCAGGGGGCAGAACAGGTCAAAAGCCTTCACATCAATAAGCAATAGAGGGTGATAAGTTAATCAGTAGTCTCAGCTGCTGGAAAAACACAGGCTCAAGCTTCCCTACAGAAACATTCTTTGAAGGTTCCCTTCCTTCCTCCCATTCCCATCAAACAATAACACAGGGGCTGTACTTCCAACATGCAGCAGGTTAAACAATCTTTTGCCTGAAGATCGGGCAGGAGGTTTTTGCTTAGTGCCACTCTGGTGGTCAACCTGGCCTTACTATCCAATCCATAAAAAAATCATGAGATCTGAATGCAAAGTAGGACCTGGTATTGAAAAGCTAGCACAGGAAAAAGGTCAGAAACAGAAAAATTTTCTGTTGCCCTAAAAACCCTCATTGCAATTTTTCCCTTCCTCCTATCTTCCTTAGAAGTGTACATGCATGTGCACACACACACATCCAAATATCAAAAATAGCAAGATATGCAAACCTTACCATTCCTTGCCCCTAAGGAAAAAAAAATAATCACATTGATAAAAAAATCATATGAAAAAAAATTACTCATATGAAAAAAAAGAAAGCCAACAAGTAGCTGCTTTTGGAATACTTCGTTCTCACACAGATGAGTTTTTCCATTTGTGTAAATGTATCATTTAGGGGCTTTAAGAAGGATAAGAAAAAGAGGATACAATGAATTCCACAAAGGATGGAATTAGGTGTACATTATCTACTACACTGCTTGTAATTGCTTCATCTACTGGTTAAATAACAGCCCAACAAGGTTTTGTGATTTTGTTTTGCAAGCATCTGAAACAGTATTAGATGTTGTTGTGGTCTCACAGTTACTTTTAGAGTTTAAAATTGAACATCCAAGTGAAGGGACAGTTGAAACTACCAGACCTGGGTAGACTCTCAGTAGAGAAAGCCGAAAGTAGAATGTTTAAGCACCAGATGTAATGACTTCACATTAACTTCATGTCTGTGAACTGTAGTTGAGTAATTGTTACTAACAAGTAAGATTTTTTAAGGCTTGTTACAAATGTAGTCAGTGTTATGTGGGTAAAGGTTCACCTAAAATAAAAAGGGGGGGATGGAAAAGAATGCAGTGTTTGAACCTGGGTAGGAAGTTGCATGTTCTTACTAGAAGGTCAACTTATCATATACTTCATATGACTCTGTGACTTTGTTCAGGTCATTTAATTTTAAAATTAAAGAAAAATGAAGATAGCATAGTGATTTACAAAGAAAATGAAGATTATACACTCAGCTTTGGAACTGAGTTTTGACAACTCAAATATCTTTGACATGTAAGAACTTTTAAGATTGCATTGAACTAAAACTTTCTGGTCTGTCCTTGGAAGTTAGTAAAATGGTTGTTCACTTGTACTTCACAGGTGATTAGAGGGCTCTCAAAACAGAGAAAGCAGAAAAGAAGTGCAAAAAACAATGGTATCTTTTTTAGTAAAGAATGTAACTTGAACCTTGTATGAAATAATTCCTTGTCAGATTGTTTTACACGTGTCTAAAAATGAATAATCAAACCAACTAAAATTAGGAAATCTTTCTGGCCTGTCAATTTAGGTGCTGTGCATATGTGTGTATAACCATATTCACACATAACTATTTGATTTTTAAAACAACACAATTTAATGGCAAGATCCATTAATGATTTTTACTTCATAGCTGCAGACAGCTGGTTTAAGACAACTGTATTGAACTAACATCTTTAAAACAGCAAAAAAAAAAAATCCCCTGGCAATTTCTGGCATGAAAATCCCAACTAATTCACTAAGCTCCTCTATGCCCTTGCCTCACAGAGATTGCAGCACATGTGCTAATGATTCTGCAGAGTATCTTACAGAGCCTCTGAAACAATATGTAAAAAAATCCCTCAGCTTTATATATAGTGTAATAAAGATAGATATGTCATGATTCATCAGTGGAAGGGCCAGAGGCACAGAAGCTGCTTTATGTGCAACGTTTTCTCAAAATTATTAACTGCAAACATCCCCTAGAAGGGTGAAAACTTGATATGAATACCAATTTTGGGTCGCTGGGTCCCACTCCCTCTGCAAGCACCTGTTCCAGACACTTCTTGACAGACAGCACTCACACAGGCTGGCAGGGCTTTGTGTGGGAACACTTCCCTCGTTCATGGCATAACATAACATTTTAAGAGAGGGTTCTACCAAGGAAAGGGAGATCATTGAACTTAAGCATGCTGGAAAAATACAGGGTAGATAAAAGCCATGCAAGTTATGTACCTGGCCGTGTGGTGAGTCCTCTGTCTGCAGCTGGACGGGCATCAACTGGCTCAACTGGGCATGGGCAGAAAAGAAACAAAAGAGCAAACAAAAAATAAATTAAATCCTCCAAAATTATAAAATCAACTATTCTTCTATTGGGACAGTGGGGGAGAGAGATACGGCATAAACAAAGTTACCAAAGCAACAGCTAGAAAAGATCTGCCTTCAGTTAATCCTGGAAATAAAAGAGATGGTCATGACTTGACTTCAAGAAGAAAGTTTCACAAATGATGTGTCAATTTTACATCATATTCTGGTTACTGCTTAAAGTAAGAAACCACCAAGATCAAAGATTTTATGTCTATAGAGTTAAACTATACTCAATTACATGCTTTTTCCAGCTGTCTGATCAGAACTGGCAGCAAGAATGAGTCGTGAGTTCTTGCAGCCAGTCTTTATCAATGCTCACTTATAAACCCACCGAATCCTGATTCCTTTTTCCTTCCAGTAGGGATTCTTTACAGCACTAGCTATAAGATTCAAAAAAAGGACAGCACATTCTGACAATACAACCAATACTCCATTCTGATAAGCTCTGATTTGTAGACAGTAAATTTGCTTTCTGATTTTTGAAAAGGAAGCAAAGGAGAAGCATTGCTTGGTACCCAATGGTGCATCATACACAGTTCTTAAACTCTGTTTTGCTGTACTAAGGTTTTACCATATGAAACCTAAGACTGATGGAGTTCACTGGCATTAACAGAAAACAGGACGTGCAAAAGTTTTAGAGCTGTCTGAGTCATTACCTACTGCCTCAGTTAAGCCCAAACTGAACATTCTGGAAAAGTTCCTTAAAACATTCAGATTCTGCCCCCCCCCTTTATTTCCTCCCTCTTTTGCTCCAATACTGTCACCTTCCTTATCTAACTACATGCCAGTATGTGAAAGAAATTAAATTCAGAAAAAATATTTATGTTGTAGCTTGGAATTTAGAACTTTATTTATAAGGCATTCTGATTTATTTGCATTTCCAGATTCAGGTATGAACCTTCTAATCCGCAGTAAGGGAGCCATAATAATGTATGAAACCTGACAAAAGTCCGTTTTTCAGTTATGAACTCCTCACAATCTGTCATCAGAAAATCATGCTAACCTGATGATACTGCTGACTTAAGCCAAGGGGGATTGCTCATCTTCATTAGGAAGTCTGTGTCACTTGCTTAGTGTTCTTATGGGTTTGACAAACAACCTACCATGCTTGTGTGATAGCCTATGTGGCACCCATGTCCTTTGTACACAGGAGATGACTGCAATAGCTACTACCTTCAGAAAAAAAAGCAGCAACTCCATTTTATAGTAGCTGCAGACAAAAAGCACACCCGCACATCTGACCTGCTTGTCTTTCCAGAAGGGCAAAATTTTCAGAGCTTGCAGAGATGGTGCTGCAGAGACAAGCCATCAAATCACTTTCCTTCACAGCAGTTCAGAGTGGCACTAGCAGACCATGTAATTGCTTTCCTTACACAGTGCTATACAAAAACCAATTTCCATCCTTAACTAAAAACTACAATTTTGAGTATTTTTGTATTTAAGTCTTCTGCCAGGTTTTCCAATATTCCTGGCACCAACCCTCAGGTAGGTCAGCAGCAATTTTCAGTGGAAAGGGTTGAAGGAAAGGAACAACCAAGGACCATCATCACTCAAAATGCTGCTGCAGAACTCTCCTCCATTGCTCTGGCCCCTTGTGTCCTCCCTAGAAAGCTGAGGGGTTTTATTTCCCTCCTGCTTAGCACCCTGTAACCCTACATGCCCATAGCTATGGCAGACTGAGAGAGCAGGATGTAGGTAGCAGTAAAAAATGGGAGTGGGTGAAGGAAGAAAAAGATGGAGGAAGGTTCCATTGTACAGTAGCACAGATGCGATCTCAGGGCAATGCAGTATTTGTGGAGTCATGTGAAAATATTATTAATTAGTAAATTTTCTTGTCAACTACAGTTCTGGAAGCATTTTACACGGGAAAAGGCAAACACCACCAGCACATTCTGTAACTGACACAAAAGTGAAGTAACTTGCTCAAGGTCACAAACAAGTTGCAGGACAAAAACTGAAAGCAAAAGTTCAGAACCAAGAGTCTTCCAAAACAGACCGTGACTCCAGGCACCTAAGTGCAGTGTGTCCTGGGCAGCACAATACAAAGAAAAGCTGGTTTCTGGAGCACCCTGAGCTGCCACCTTTTGAATTCCAGTTGAACTTAAAAATCTGCTTTCTCTTGCCTCAGTATTGATGGACGCACGGACAGCAGTTTACTCTGAAAAATCACTGCCTGCCCCTCTGGACACTCAGTTGATGTAGAAGTGAGAAGTTTCAGCCTATTACAGCTTTTATCAAAACTCTACAATGTACTGAATATTATTATAAAATCTGCATTCATTTTTATGCTTCAGATTCATATTTCTCTTGAATGTGTTTTCCTGTACACATAAGTAAGACTGAAAATTTATTTTCCAACTATCCTCACAAAACTAAACTGGTATTTACCTGCTTATGCTGACTACACAAGCTTCATACAGGGTATGTATTCCACCTTATATCTAATGCTAATACATCTCAGAAGAGCAAGAGAGAATGTGGCTCCCTCTCTTTTCAAAAATAAGAGAAAGGTGAATCAAAAACCTCAAAAGCTGGTGGAAACCAGCAGGCATGGAGAGCTATGTGATGACCACCTACCAAAAACAGCACTGAAGGGAGTAACTGGCTAAGTCACAAGGCTAACAGTACATTCACAAAAATCTCACTTTAGAGAAATACTTTGTCTCTAAGACTGACTGTAACTGCATGGGAGGACACAGAGGGTAAATACTAAACCCAGTTAGACATTGGCAAAATGCCCAGGGACCTTGGCAGTGTCAGAGCTTCACAGCTGTTGGTGTTTTGCCCCCAATCTCTGAAGTTGCAGCTTCCATTGTTAAAACACAATTTTCTCACATTTCAGTGGTGCCTTCTGCAGTGTCCTCAGAGGGTATTTTTCGTTAAGCTAATTTGTACATCAATACACTAGACTTAGGTTCAGCCATGCAAGCTATGTAGTCTATCACCTGGTGCTTTGGATTAATTTCTGTGGACATTTCCTGAGAAACTACCTCAGGGAAGCAACAATAAAAAAATACTAGCAATCTCTGCTAGACTTTCGAGGTCTTTTTATTTTAAAGCTATTTTTCACTCATTCTTCAGAAAAAGCACACAGTTTGTATAAAACTTACCCTTTACCTAAACATGCAATATGCATTGAGAAAATTCCAAATGGAGTTACAAGACCTTACGATTACATGGCAGCATAACAATCCACAACATATTAAATGTCTCTGGATGAAATGTGAGATTAAATCATGGCCAACAGAAGAAAACAGGCATGGGAACTAACAAAAGGTATTTTTTGTAGTATTTTAATTTGATTGTTTGTACGCAGAATACTGGATACTTTAAAACAAACAATGTCTGGAACTTTCTTCTGCTTTTTCCACAGTAACATTTTGGTTTAAGCATTCCTTGAATGGTCGATAAAAACAAGTCCTATGACTGGGCCGGAGGGGGTGTGATCTCAGGTCCTAATCCAGTCAGCTCCAGGATTTGTTCAAGTGTCTCTTGGATGACAATGGCCCCAGTAGAAATCTGTTCTGAGAGTAATGCAAATTGCAATGGGGTAAATTATTTACCTGGTGTGCTTGCTCAGAACTGAAGAATACTATTGCTTATATAGTGCAACACCTCTTTGCAGTGAGGAAGACTCCCATTCTACCTATAAACCCACTGACATATTCTGAGCTGATAGCACTCTGGATTTGTGTTCAGCAGAGTTTTCAAAAAGTTAACTTCAGCTTTCAAACCAGACCAAATCAGTATAAACAACTGAACCTGTGACCTGCTTGCCATCTGAAACTCCTCTGGTAGTCTGTTAAATTTGCTGGGCCAACCACTCAGCAGACTTCCCAGATTCCAGGCTGTTCACATGGAATGTGCTGTGATTTTCCTGATGGTCATTATTCTCACCCAAGTAAATGGGAGCTGAGATGCTCAGTTCTCTGACCTTCACTGTCATGCTCAGCACCTCCCAGCAGTAAGAGATGCTGTCACTAATACTGCAGTGGTCAGTCACTATGCAGTACTTGAGGTTTCTCTAGCATGTGATTTTTGAACTTACACCTTTTTGATCAATGGTTATTTGTTAAGAAACAGCAATGACTTGCTAAATACTTTGCAAAATACAAAAAACTCTTTGTATAAGGGGAACTTACCGTGTGAAAACCAAGACTATGCAAAAAGACCTTCAGTGGAGAGAGAGCAGAAAACAGAGGAGAAAATTGTGTCAAAGACAGACACATTTTTGGAAGCATTTTAGACTGAGCCTGGGATTAGGCCTTGGCCATGAAAACAAGAATGGAACTGAAGAAAAGCAGCACAGCTAGTCCTGAGTTCACGGAACAATGAGGTCTGAGGCAAAGACAAAGGAAAAAGATGGGTACATACAGAGAGAAAGAAGGTATTGTAAGAACTATCACATTAACAACATTGTGGTTTGGGTACATGACAGAAGTATAATGGGCAACAAGAAGGATTTGAAGTGGTTTAAGTCATCAAATAATTTCTTTTTCTGACTGTGGAGACGTAAATGTTAATAATGGTTGGCCTAAAAGAATAATTTGCAGCAGGAACTTCATGACAAATACAAAACTGGTATCAAAAAAACCCCTAAACCCCAACAACTTAAAGGCATGAAAGTTACGAGATGTTCCCATAGCAAATATTAAGAAGTGCTGCAACAAATGATGTAGTGTATTAAAATACACAGGATTCATCATGAAGCAGTATGCTATTCAAGGATGGAGAAGTTTTGTTTCTGTCACTTATTTTAAATGGAGGACCATGGTCAACATACACACCTATGGGTATTCAGTGTCACACAACATGTACCTTCAGTATTAAATTCTGAGCTTAGCCAGGTTTCTGAAGGAAAAAAAAGGCTTGTGTGATTAAATTGTGAGTATGTCTAGTGCACCTGTCTACCTGTTAAACTTCTGAACTTGGTGACTGAAATCAGTATGTTTGGAAAGCTGGGAGGACTTAAAAAGTAATTAATTTTCCTCCCACAATTTTCATGAAAGCCATCAGCAGGCACAGAAATTGATGCCCTGGATGCCTCAGTTATGGGAAAAACTGCAGCAAGAGCTGTACTGGAAAATTCCTGCAGGACAGACACCACCAGCTGGACTATGGCCTGCTCCTGGCAGACAGCCTGTGTACATGTGCTATGGCAAGCTGCAGCTGATTCCCCAGGAAACTGAAATTTATTCCTGCAGCCTGGTCAGCCATTTGTACTACTCACAAGCACCTGATGCAATCCAGCCAGCTGCTCTTAGCCTCTCAGAACATCACTTGGCTGCAAGTGCCCTCCAGACATGTCTGGAGTCCTTGTCACCACCTCCTGTCTTCTGGTTCTTGGTGCTGCAGTCTGTTGAGTTTGCTCCACCTCCCTCTGCTCTTTTTCTTAGTCCCAGCCTGTGGGCAGACTGATTTTAGCCCCACTCCTGACCAGCCTCTCCTTTACCACTCAAGTTTCATGTACTTCTTCCTCACTGATTTGTTGAGCTTTCCTAAGGCCACAACCACATGTTTTCTTTCGCCTTGACCTTAGCTTCTCTGACTCCTGGAGACATCACACTTTGATCACAAGGCTGGTTTTGACTCCACAGACTTCACCTGACACTAACACCAGATCTGGCAAATCCATGCCCATGTCCCGTGTTTCATCTCCCAAGCACCCAGCTGCCCACAATCACTCACACGTCGGGCTGGAGACTAACTGCTTAAGGTTGGTCTCAACTCTCATTCTGAGAGCAGGCATAGCCTAAGCCAGTGGTTTCAAAAGACTTCTGGAAGATGTTAATGTCTGTGCAATTCAGCTACAAATTCACAAATTTGCCTGAAAAAAGACTTCTGTAGCTCCAGCCTCTGTGAATCTACTACAGCTTTGAAGTAACCAATTTTCATGATTGTGAGTAACTTATCATTAATAAAGGCAGAGAAAGCAAAACAAACACAGTAGGAGTGTAGAGGAATTGGAAGACCCCCAGGTTTCCAACAAATTGGCTCTGGCAACTAAGTAAACCACCTGTTCCACATTACACATAAGTTATCAAATTATTATGCAGTCAATTCAGCAAATTAGTCTACGAAAAATATAAAATACTTCGGAAAAGTTTTTACCGGTAAATCACTTTGCTGCGTATGCAGGAGCATTTATTTCAGACAGCCAGTGGTTAGGAGGAAATAAAATTAACTCTCATGAAAGTGTTGTGCTGAATCTGTAACCATTTTCACACCGTCAAATAAAAAGCTCTTAATTAAAACATTCATTTCATCATGGCACAAATCTAACAACTGTATCTATCTCCCTTAACTCATCGTTAACACCAAAATTTATTGCGTGTCTACATTCCAAACTTTAAGTGAGGATTTTCTGTTCCAGAGACAAGCTGACACTGCAGACCAGTCCTAAACTTACATTTGAGAACCCCTGCCATGCTTGCATCAGAAAGATGTCCGCTCTCAGGGAACAAAATTATGAAGTTCAACTCAAAATATTCTGAAGTCTCTCACTCTATTGTACATACCTTCATTCTCAGTATTGGCTGGAACAGAATCAACACCAAAGGGATGCCATGGCTGAAGGTCATCTAGGCTGAATTCTCCATCCACTGGAAGAAGTTCAACTGTGGTCTTAGTTTCCGTCAATGAAGGCATCAGAGCATCATTTCCATAGCTGATTCTGGGTTCGCTGATCATATTGGCCAAAACATCATCAGAATAGTTTTGCTCCTTCTGAAGCAATTCATCTGCAAGGAAATTTCAACACAGGAATTACCTGAAAGAGCCAGCATTTGTTTCTGAGGATGCATTTCCAGTGCTATTGAATAATAAATTACCAGTATGAGATTCTGTTTTCATATGATAAAGAAAAACATAAAGGCTTAGGAAAAACAGGAAAAACTGGTAAGTACTGACGATAATAAATAAGGCAATTTCAAAAAATATAAGTTCAATACTGATTCCTATCCACATTTCCACCACATAACTGATCAAACGACTGTCCTTTACATGTCCCTGTCTTTCTCACCACTCTTTAAAGGACCAAAAATCCATTCCCTTCAAATCAACAGGGTTGCTGCAAGTCAACTTGCGAGAGGTCTACAAGAAGGAACATCTTTGTTATTTCCCCTTCTTCTTAAATACTCACTATCAAAGCTCATCACAACTCTTAAATCCTAAACCACCACAACACTGATTGTATTAAATCAGGCTTACCGTAACATACTGAATTTTAAGGAACATTGACTCTTTTAACAAACATAACTTTGCTTAAAGACTAAAGTAGTTCTTTGCTAAAAATCTTAAGTAGCAACAGACATCTGCAGGCACTTTTTTTACAAGTAATCAGGACCTAAAGCTGTGTAGTATCTAGATTGGTTTGTTTTTTTTTTTCACTTGGACGTAGGTGAGAGCAATCAAAGCACTTTCCAGCTCCATCAGGTGTATGGGACAGCTTGTCCAACTCAGTGTTAAAAATAAGCCTGGAGGTTGTGTGTGCTCTGATATTCCAATTCCCTTCTCACATCAAAGTTCATCTACTCCTGATCTCCCCCTTCTCTGCCATTTTCTTTTATAGAGGAGAAACACTATTTGCAAATATTTTGAGGGTGCAAGGGTGCACAAGAGTACATAGAAGTAAGCAAGCCATACAATGAAGGAGCTATGTAACTGCTAATAATACAGAGTAGCTAGTAAGCAGGCATTACAGAACTAAATGGCTCAGAATAGAAGACAGTAAAGGCTACGTTACTAGAGTGAAAATACTTCACACAAGTAACAGCTGATGATACAAAAGCTTTTATTAAAACAGGCTTCTTTCCACTTCACTGAGGATGTCTTGACCATCACTGGTTCACACCCACAACTAAATCCTGCAGCAAATCAGGGACAGGAATCACCACACTACTGCTAGACCCTTTACATCAGTCTGTGGGTCTCATTCATTTCCTAGTATCATCAGTGAGAAAGGAGATCTAAATTTCTATCCCCACCAGAACATTAGACCCCTCATTAAAATCTTTTGAATGTTATCTCCCTCCCAACCTTACACTGCTCTGTACCACCACAGAAGTACATTGCACTCATGCAGCAGCTCCCAGTAAGGATCAAGCATTAAACCTGGCACTGTTTCAGTGCCTTTACCAATGATGATGGAGTAGGGCTCTGCTCTGCAATGTCTCTTAGAGACCACCTTTAGTGGTGGTGATAGTACTGATAGTTGACAGCTCTCTGCCACTCTATTATTACATCAAATTCAGAACACCAAAATTAGCAAGTTGTAACCTCAGCCCTGTAGCAAACGTGGGTGCTGAATCATGTAAAGTGATGTTTTAAAACATATTTTCATGTTTGAACAGCAACTGCTTTAGTAGGCAGTAGTCCTAATGTGTATACAAAATTTAATTCTGTGATTTAATTTTTTTATTAGAATGACTCACTAGGACAGTATAGAAAGTGCACATAACACTGAATTGCTTTTTCCTTCATGTACATTTTATTGAACAATATTATTTTATAAGATACCTAACAAATCTTCAGCATTGAAAGCAAGTCCAATTTTTATCTCCCTGCTGCACTTACACTAATCCTTTATCAAATTAAAGCATCTCCTTGTATCAGAAATGAGACAAGTGAAGCACCTTAATATTCTGAGCAGACATTGTGTCACACAACTGATAATAATTTTTATTAGCTAGAGACAAAGAGACTTCACAAAAAAAAGAAGCTGGGTGTTACCAGCCCGAGAAAGAAGTCTGGTGTCCAAGTGCCTTGCAGGGAACCAAGACTGATACTAGTTGAGCACATTATAATATCAAGTCCTCATAGATCGCAGGGAAGTGAGCATTAAACTACCACTGAGCTCGGTGCCTGCTAGCCTTTTCTTATCTGGGCACCAGAAGGGTTTTGGGGTGAAGCTCCCCTCATTCCTGCTGCCCTCCCTCTCCCCAGAGGATTGGAGGCAGCTGTGGAAAGCTGCACCCCATGCAGTGTCAGCTGGCAGCAGTGATGGGCATGCCATCTCTGCATGGTACCAACCCCCCACAACTCCTGTCTGCTCCCTGCTGATGATGCACTCAGTTTTACCTGACGACACCTCCTGACCTTGGGAAGGGACAAACGATGCACAGAGGGAAAGCAGCAGAGAAAGAGGAACTCCTGGCAGTGGAGAAGGGGCACCAGGGCTGGGATGATGCTTGGGGGAAGGCTACAGTGCAGGCATGGCTGGGCCTCCCAGGCTGACAAAGAGAGGCACCTGACCCCCTTCATGATACTGTGATCATATCCAAATCCCTAGAGGCTGGGAGGAATGCATACACAAAATCTCTCTGTCTCTCTCTCTCTCCACACTACCCAACTGGGAGCACGTCGCTGGCGGTGCTTGCAGGCTCCCTTGTTTCCCATTCAGCTGCAGTGCACAGCACGGCCAGGGACTGACCTGCACAATTGCTCAAGCGAGGCAGACAGATATCACAACCAGCAGATTATGATCGCATCCATTTTACAAGGGGGGGGAAACAATGGCCAAAATGAATCAAGCCCATCTGACATGATGAATCAGACACTGAGTGACAGTGAGAAATTGGAAGTGCCTGGCTTAGAAACTCTGCTGGAGTCCATCAGACTGACACAGCTGTGTTGGCATTGAGCAAATGATTTGCAAACAATTACTTCAATCTCTGAACTGCTAAAAAAGTTTGCCCTAGGATTCCCAGTTATTGACACTAGCTGGCAAAGTACAAGATCAATTTTTCAGTGTTGATTTTTTTCTGAGTATTGATGGCCACTTGAATCATCATTTATGCTAATGGAAAGCCACACAGCCTCACTGTTAGCCAGCAGTACAGTATTCCCTCCTTTTTTCACAGTTGCCAACTCAATTCCCCCACCCTGCAAAAGACAATTCCCTAAATAAGCAGGGAGTACAGACACAGCTGGGAGCTAGGATGTGCACTCAAGACTGTTTCAGGGGTTTTCTTTGTGTGATGAATATCTTCATTATTAGGTACTGAAAATAGAGATAGTCTAGGCTGCTCTTCAAAATTTCATCTCCTGTCAAACCAACTGGACAAAAACTCCAATAATATCATCCAATTATGAACGTTTTGTTGCTTAGCTCATTATCTCCTTGCAGTGTTCTAAGTCCTGCCATTAAGAAGAATAAGGAGGACACGAAATCTTTTCATCCCTCTGAGTGCTTCAAAGAAAATATGACCTTGTGAAATGCCCACACTCTGTTTGGACTTCAAACATCCTAGCAGGTCTAGGATGGCGTGAGGCTGCACAATTGCTGCTTCTCCTTCAGGCACCCAAAGTTCTCTTTCAGGTACCCAAACCCTTTCTGTCTCAGACTGAACACCTCCATTCTGGTGCTGCAATAAAATGCCTTTCAGACTACCATCTCTAAGGGATTTTTACTCATTTTTGGGCTCACTGAACGCATTTTCCCGTGGGTCACTGCAATTAAACAACAGCATCTAGAAAAACTGAAGTGAAATATGTTTGGGGAACTAGACTGAAGGTCAATACTACAGCAACCTCCTTTCAAGTCTATTCTCTTACCCTACAAAGAGATTCCAGAGTCAAAAGCAAAGCAGGAGCAGAACAGAAATAAAATTTATTGGTGGATGCTGGATTTGTCCACAATGGCTCTAGACCACACTTCTACTTGTAAAGCTTTGCAAAGAGCACTGGACTAGGAAAAATACCACAACAAATCAACAGTGGTGATGGAGTCTTAAGAGTGGCAAAACTTGTGTTACTTTGAAAGTTTATCTGCTTTTTACTGGCATACAACACTGCTTTCAGTGTTGGATTCTAAGGCATACTTACCCCTGAACTGGTATAGCTGTAATGACAGAAATTTCACGTGGAACAAGAGCTCAACTTGCTGCCCTGGAACTCTAGCAATCCATTAGTTCTCTTTCAAACCATTATTTTTATTTAGCTCACTATATAAAGCTTCCAAAAGTAATTAGAATATTAATTTGTTTTATTTTCAAGTAGCCTATCTACCAGATGAAAAGCTCTGGAATCCCTGCTGTGTGCAAAACTTTTGAATTTACTTGAAAAATAGCCTTAAAATTAACAATTATAATTCTGCATGTTCCATAAAGCAATTTAAGGTCCTAAACCAGATAAGAAATAAAGCACATCCAAAACTGCTATTCTAAATACTAATTAAGACACCATCAAATTACATACCATCGTTCTGACCCAAGACCAGACTTCTTTCATAAAACAACATCTATATGAAAGAATATACATTGGTTCAACAAACACAGGTTTGGGAACCAGCTCTACTGTATTTGTACAAATCCAGAGTCTTATTGCTTCATAGTCATCATCTTATCACTGACCATTCAGTCTGAACTGAACATGTGTTTAAAAAAGTTCCAGTTGCTTTTGAGCATTTGCTTTCAAAATGACAGAATTAAAAAGAATCAGCAACCTCCCTATTCTTCTTAATGGCAGAAATTAGAGTGCTTGAGTCATAGTGTGGCTCCATTTGCACACATTATCTTATACCAGGTTGAAGACAGTTTAAATAATACAAATGCTGTATGCCACAATTAGGATTCCCTAAGGACATTTACAGTAATTTATTACAATGCATGTGATAAGAGGTAACCTGTTTAGATGCAGCTTTCAGTTGTCTGTCTACTTTATGGGCTAATTCAATCTGTCATAGTTCATAATCTTCAACAAGAGCATGTGCCCAAAGGAGCTGCACTAATGTAATGCAGTCAGGTTTTAACTAAATTTTGCCTGCATTTTGTCAGCTGTATAAATCAAAACTCCCCCTAACTGGTAAATATGAAAACAAGACCTCCTTAAAGGCCTTGCCGAGGTGAATACTCTAAAACAAAACAAAATAAAATCCAACATAAATTACCTATGCATCTGCATTGATAACAGAGCTCTTACATAAACTGACAGCATATTTGTAATGCACAGTAGCTGTTTCACAAGCTTGATGCATAGGAACAAATGTGTTTCACATTCAGAATGTACTTATATTCCCCCCAGGTTAATTCTACTAACACATTATAAATAAGGATTTATGTAGGAAAATACAAAATATTAAGTATTGTTAACACAAGTAAGGATTCTAGAGAGCTAACGCTTATGGTTCATGGGGCTTTCTGTAGCCTGTAGGCTTCATATACATAACTTATCAAGTTATGTACTCCTACTGTATCAAGTAGGAGTTGCTCTTCTGAGGTGAGAGGATATATCAGAAAATACCACAGCTACTCCTCCAACTTCTTCCCAGGTCAGAAGAAATTTCAAGCACACGCTCACAGAAACACATGGAAATCTGTGCCTTACCACAGGAGTTAATTTCCACTGAATGCCAAGCATATTCTGATTCTAAGGTGTTTTGCTGAATCAAGCATCATAAGATGATGATGTTACATACTACTAGGTGTCATAATTATACCATCATCAATCTGCAAAACTCATTTATGAGGTATTCAGTGTTGAACTAATTAATTTGTATAGTACAAGTCAAATACAATTGAGAGAGCAACTCTGATGAGAACTTTATGAAAAGGGACCTGCCTACTGGAAGGTGTGTGAGAGGCTTTGTTGCCTGCATGCTTTAAAGATGGTGATAAAAAAGCAGTATGCTAGATCATTATAGTGAGACACTGGAACTGAGCCCAACCTGAAATGCTCAGCTCCATATTGACAGAGAAACGTGACCACCCCACCAGATTTAAGCTTTCTTCTCTTCTGGTTAGCCTGGGAAAATATGTTACTAGTGGTCTTATCCAGAAACTTCAACAGTGCAAAACGTCCCTCTCTCAAGGTTAAACTGAGACTCAAAGAGTAAGAACAATGGAAAACAGTATTTCATAATTCTTAGTTTCTATTCCTTAGAGCCATCACCACTAGGGCAAGGAGAAGTAGCAGCAGCAGTTTTTCAGATATCAGGAACTTCTTACACGCATGAAAATCTTGTTCAGTAAGGTGAAAAGATTTTTCCTTTTTCAGGTTCTCAGAAATTACCTAAGAAATTTTCCCTAGAAATTAGTAAGAGAGTAACCACTCCACAGCCTTAGACAATACAATCTTAGAGAAGGTTGCCTAAGAACCACACTTTAGAAGAAATATGCCTCTGAACTGAAGAACTGCATTATTTAGAACCATACTAAGCAGAACATGCTTCTAATAATTTTTTTTTTAAAATCACAACTTTATTACTTCCATTTTTTTCTCCCATTTCTTGTTGCTTCTCTTCTTTCCGCATAAGTAGATTTCAATGTTCCCCAACTCTTATAATGAAAACAACTCAAGTGAGTGTCCTCCTGTAAAGAGGCACGTGTAGTAATGTTTCAGTTAGATTTGCCTAGTAGACTATTTGTTCTAAACTTTTTAAAAATCCATTAACCATCCTTGGAGATGTGGCACTTCAGGGCACGCCCTAATGGGCATGGTGGTTTCTTCTGGATTGATGGTAGGGCTTGGTGATCATAGAAGTCTTTTCCAATTGTGATGATACTGTAATTTAGTGATTTTTACTTATATACAGAGCAATTTTCCTTTCGCAGGTAGACCACATTATAACAAGTTTCCTGGTAGTGAAAATCATTCAAAGCATGAGAAAGCTTGGAAGATCTAATTAAGGAAAGTATTTATTAGCATGTAATGATTAATTTCAGTATGACCTAGGTGTCTTTTTCATTAGGGATAGACTTCAACACAAATTTACTTTTGTACATGGCTGTGCAATTACAGCAAGCTTTAAACAAAGATTCATCAGAAATCCCACTCTACTTTATTAAGGAAGGACCAAAATCAACATCTCCCATTTTCACAGCCTTCTATGAAACTCGAAGTCTTGAAATTTTGTCCAATTTTCTAAGAAGACTGCTATGACAGCCTTTACCTTTAGTGAAATAATACTGCTATAAGTACAGATTCTTAGCTACCTGACAGGTAAAATAATTTATGTGTGTTATTAACTAAAATTAAATATCAATCTATGGCTATAGATGTGTGCATTTTTTTTTAATACTTAAGGGCCAGTCATGTGATTAATGACTGAATTTTGTCCTCAGTTCAAATACTCGGAAAGTATTAAAGAAAGTTTGTGGGATAAAGCAAGTGGAAAACCAGAAATAGTGTTACCTCTGAAAATTAGTTCTTAAATTGAAATTAAAGGCCTCACTCTTCTCTTTCAACTTCAACACTTTTTGTCCGTTTTTGTAGTCTAATTTCCTCTCTCTCACCCCTCTCCTCATTCCATTCGGTTAAATTTATAATATTGTCTCAGAAAAATAATTCACCATTCCCAGCCCAAAACCACTCTGGATTAAAATGCAGAAAAATCCTACTTGTATGTAATGGCACACTTCTTGGTAAAAATTCTGAATGTAACATAGCTTTTTTTAAACCAAAACCACCGAATATTTTCAACATTGGGATCTCTCAGTTCTAGCATCTGGGAAGTTCCTCTCCAGGTATGATGATGGCAACCTAACACCAAGGTATACAAGCTTCTATAAAAAAAGAAATGCTTGGGGAAAAATGGAATTGAAATCCCATACCATAATCAAAAACATACACCGTATGCTGCCCTCCTGATCTGCATAAGGCACTATGAACAATTCCTCAGGTTTAAATTTAACTCTACATTTAATTCCAAATTAACATTTCATTAAGTGCTTCAAAATAGGCTGAAGAGTCTAAATTAAAACAAACAAAAAACCCCATTCCCATAGCCATCACCACTATTTCTGCCAGATGAATCAACATTCATTATATCCCCTCAATCTTTTATGAAGAAGAAAAAGCCAAGTACATTTCCAAATAAGGTTTAAAAGTTAAACCACTCTGCAAAAAAGCATTTATATTAAAAACTCCTATAGAATTTCACTGTCTTTCTGAAAATACTTTTTTTATTAAGTATTTATCCATCTTATTTACTGATAAAAAGGATCACATTTATTTGCCAACTTTACAATACACAGAGTAAGACTCCAAACTGCAGTAGAACCTAAAACTCTTTTATCACTTGAGAAAAGTAATTTTCCCATTATTTTCTATAAACATTTCTAAATGTCAGAGTATGAATCCCACAACAATTTTTGATGTGGACTGAACTTGGAGGTAGCCTGGGAATCACTAAACAATCCATAAAATACATATGTAAATCTGAACATTAATTTGTTGCACCTGATTCCCTTGGTCAAAAGAAAGCATTTCTATTTGACTCAGTTAAAATGATTTAAATCAGAACTCAGCACATCAGTGCACCATCTGCACCAGATAAATACACTTTGCCTATTAACTGCAGTTTTAGCACTTGGTAGGACAAATGTAACCTGGGTTGTCTGAACATGCTAAAGAGACGCATTTATTACATTTAAGAGATATATACATTAAGCAGGGTATGACCTATTCTGATGACTTTTACACCGTTTTTCATGTGCATACTCTAATAGAAGCAAGCAGAACAGTGAAAGGACTGGAACCCCACCTGGCAGCACTATTGAGGAAAATTACATGAGAATCACACAGCAGGAGAAAGTTGTGCTGATGAAAGATTGCTTCGTTTGTAATCCCACATGCATGGGAACAGACTATTAGGAGATTAATGCAACATTTCCATCAATCCAGCTGTTCTGTAAGAACACAGTTCTTTTCCCTTTTTATCCCAATAGCAAGAGCTTTCTTAGCAAGAACACGTCAGATACTCCTGGCCATAATAAGCACCTGTGAATTTCCACTCTTTACATCCAAAGAGAAAGTTATGTTTGAGTAAAGCAAAACTTAGCACATCACTGCCATAAGAGGCATAGTTAGCCACCCCCCCTCAGGATACCTGCCAGAGTGATGAATTTCCAGCTTCAGTGTTAGAATTGGCCTGGAAAAGAATTCAAGAGACTGCTCTGGGAATGATGACTTATAAACTAGCTCTCTAATATATAATATATGAAGCTATCATACATAAGCTTGTGCAGACAGGCTGTAACTGATTCTCACTGGGCACTTGCAATTTGCTAGCTTGTAAGAATTAAGATGATTAATTTGCTTCTTTCCCAGTCTAATACTCCCAGTTAGGAATCCGGTCTTAAAGTGAATCATACTGAATGACACAACTGTGTTTCCAAACCAAGTAACTGGGAAAATAAAATCCATCATTCAACAGCAAGTATGATGTGTAAGCTGTTGTGGGAGAGCAACTGTGCTCCCATGATTAGGGGCTGCTTCAGTACTTGTGGCCACTGATATCATTAACTTGATTTAAGATGACAGGAAGATGACTTATTTATGAATAAAATCACACTGCTATTCAGTGCATCAAGAGAAGTTTCAATAACTAAATGTAATGACATTTCTGTAAGGGGGCAATGTTTCACCAAGCCAGTGCCTCCCCATCTGAAAAGGAAGCTCACCTTAGCTAACCTGCTCTCACATCATATTTGCAAGCTGTACAACTGCAAGGTGTTTTCAGACTCTTGCTATCCATATCCAATGAAAGAATGCCACTGTGAGCCCAGAGTATTCTTTTGATCATAAACTTCCTGTGGGAACTGTGGTGGGAATGGTAGCTTGCTATTTAAAGAGAAGTGTCAATGAAAAAAATACTTCAGGCTAAAAAAATGGAAAGGACACAGAACAGAGACTTCAGTAAGGATCTACCAGTGCAGGACAAAGTGTTCCAGCCATCAGCTCCTGAAGAAAATCAAGGCAACACATTTAAACCTCCCCTTCGAAAAGATGATTTATTTAGAATGAAAGATTTAACTACCCATTAAAAGAGCAGACTAAAATTTTAAAATTTCCTTTGTTTATAATCTAGGAGTGTATAATTATAATCAGAAGTTCCTTATTTTCAGTTATAACACTTGGATTGTGAGATCAGATTTCCTAATACGTGTGAGTGAAACAACTTTTTCAAACTAGAAGAGATATATTCTGTTACTGAACTTCATAAATCCCCTTTATTCTGATAAAACTTCTGAAAAGCAGATGGAAAACAAGATGTCCCATTTCTTTTCCTGATCTAAAAGCCCTCCCAATTCAAAGTAACCTGAAGCCATTACACAGTATCTGTACCATCTGGAGGAAGTTGGCTTTTTTACTAACTTAAGTCATACTCACAATATTTCTGAGATTAAAAGAGGGCACACAAAAATCAGAATTTGTATCTTTCCTGAAGAAAATGAGTGCCCAATTGACAAGATACAATAGACCATTTAGCTACAAAAGATGGGGAAGATAGAGTATGCTACTAATGAAAGCATCTGAGAACATCAGTGCCAGTAAAGTGCATTTATAGCTATTTTAAACATCTACTATTCTCTGCCTAATTTTCTTTGAAAGTTAAATAATCTGGACAGAAAGTAAGAGATGCTTAGAAAAGGGAAACATTGGATCTGTTTCCAGTTCCTTTTTCCTTCTTTCCTAATGACATAATTTTACAAATGCACAGAGCTGTCTCCAACCCAGGGAACAACCTGAGGTTCTTGAGCTCTTTCAAGCTCCTGAATGGCATGCAGAATTTACAAACCCTTTCCTCTCCTCAGCAGTGTTGAGGCCACACCTTGGAGTGCTGTGTCCAGTTCTGGGCTACCCATCAGGAGAGAAACAAACAAAGGGTCAGAACAATGATAAAGGATCTGATGCATCTCTCCTGTGAGGAAAGGCTGAGAAAGCTGAGACTATTCAGCCTGGAGAAGGCTTGAGGGGATCTTATTAATGCATATAAATACCTGAAGGGAAGATGCAAAGAGGTTTGAGCCCAGATCTTGTTAGTAGTGCCAAGTGACAGGACAGGAGGCAATATGCACAAACTGAAGCACAGGAGGTTTCACTCTGAACATCAATGTCATGGTTTAATGCAGGGCCACCAATTAAATGAATGACATATATTTTCTATTAACTCCTCTCCCTTCCCCCATAGGGAGAGGACAGAGAATAAGGGAGACTTCCAGGTTGGAAACTAAACTACACAGCTTTAATGAAACAGTGATGATGAAAAGAAAAGCAATGAATATACACAAATACATGCAAAAACAGTATCACATTCCTCCCCAACAACAGTCACATCACCACCGAGGCTGCAGGGCAGGCCCTGGGAAAGTCCCAGACTGGGCTCCTGGAGTCAGCAGACGATGGGAGCTGGATGCAGGAACACACAGATTCAGGAATGCATAGATCAGGATCAGAGGCAGATAAACAGATGGAATCTGTTCAGCCATGGACAAAGAGAGCTTCACCCTTGGGATTCCTCAGACTTATACTGCATATGACATGCATGGGATTGAATACTTTGTTTTGGCAATTTTGGTCACCTGTCTGTTCTGCGCCTCCTTAAAGGAGGATTGCAGGTGTGAATCCTTTACTCCCTTTTTGATTTGGAGAAAAAGAGATTTTTTCACTATCAAGCAGTGGTCTTGGTTCTGCATACCATTCTCCAGCAGTAACTACAAATGCTGAGCGTTACCAGTCCTAGAAGCAGACACTGACTAAAAACCATGCTGTTCATTTCAGCAAGTGTAGCTACTTAGAGGAGTAGCTATACCAAAAAGCATAATTACTAGAAAAAAAATTGGTTCTGTCCTGGTTCAAACCAGGACAAGCAGGAAACACTGTTCTACTGTGAGGGTGACTGAGTACTGGCAAAATGCTCTGGGTGACCCTGCTTGAGCAGGAGGTTTGGACTTGATGACTTCTAAGGGTCCCTTCCAATCTCAGTCATTCTGTGATTCTGTGACAAGAGTTGGTTCTCCACATAAACAGAACACACCACCTTGCTCCAACAAATTGCTCAATGAACTCTTTTTATAATTTAAATGCCATAAATATTTTTATAGAGGTAGTAAAGTGGCAAAACTGTTGGCTTAGTAAAGACTATAAGCTTGTGATGATTAAAAAAGAAACACCTGAAAAAAAGCTGTAACCCCCAACCCTCTGTGCTGCTGCTGGGGAAGAAATAAAGAAATCAGGAGCAAAGTGATTTGGGCTGGGAAAAAGGAAAAGTGTAGGGGAAAGTGTTTTTAAGATCTGGTTTTGTTCTTATCACCCTGCTCTGATTTAATTCGTGGCAAATTAAACTGATTTTTTTCCCCAAGTCAAGTCTGTTTTGCCAGTGATAGTAACTGGTGAGTGAACCTTCCTTATCCTTGTCTTGACCCATGAGCTTTTGTTACATTTTCCACTCCCCATCATGGGGGGAGGAGTAAGCAAAATGTGGCTCTTTGTTGCCAGCTGGTCTATTCAACACTTCCAGTTTAGCAAAGATGACACTTCCTTGTGTCAAAAAACGAAGACACTCCCTCCTAATTACTAGCCAAGTGCCTGGGGCAATTAAGAAACAACAGTTCCACTGCCCTCCAGAATAGCAGAAAGTATAAAATTTTACTGAAATTGTCNCGTTACCAGTCCTAGAAGCAGACACTGACTAAAAACCATGCTGTTCATTTCAGCAAGTGTAGCTACTTAGAGGAGTAGCTATACCAAAAAGCATAATTACTAGAAAAAAAATTGGTTCTGTCCTGGTTCAAACCAGGACAAGCAGGAAACACTGTTCTACTGTGAGGGTGACTGAGTACTGGCAAAATGCTCTGGGTGGCCCTGCTTGAGCAGGAGGTTTGGACTTGATGACTTCTAAGGGTCCCTTCCAATCTCAGTCATTCTGTGATTCTGTGACAAGAGTTGGTTCTCCACATAAACAGAACACACCACCTTGCTCCAACAAATTGCTCAATGAACTCTTTTTATAATTTAAATGCCATAAATATTTTTATAGAGGTAGTAAAGTGGCAAAACTGTTGGCTTAGTAAAGACTATAAGCTTGTGATGATTAAAAAAGAAACACCTGAAAAAAAGCTGAAGTGTGTGTGTATATATATTCACACACACTTATATATATATAAAACCAGCTAAATGCTTTAAAACCCAGTGTCCCTGGGTGAAAGAGGTCTTAAATGCTTATCAGGCACTCGACCTGGGCCACATCATGTCAGTCCTTAAGCATGTAAAAACCATCTAAATGCTGCTGTGTAAAGCTTAACACAGAATCCATTTGCTTTTGTAAGAGAACTCTCTGCTATTTTTAACCACTGACCCAGCAATATATTTTTTGCTAGAGTTCTAACAAATCAACTATTCAATTGAATGCTACAGGGCTTCAAGGGAGAAGATAAAAAGTAAATAATCATTTCAAGGTCAGACTGGATGGGCCTTTGAGCAACCTGGTCTTGTGGGAGGTGTCCCTGCCTATGGCAGGGGGGTTGGAACCAGATTATCTTTAAGGTCCTTTCCAACCCAAACAATTCTGTGAGTCACAGAAAATTTTATTTGGAGAGCTAAGTTTACTGGTTTTGAACAAATCCATCAAATCAGTTACAGGAAGAAAAGCACAGGCATAGGGCTGAGAGTCACTCCAGGGTACATTCTCTGAAGGCTGCTTCCCACTGCTTGTTCCAGTTGCACTGTCCGTATGGGCAAAGAGGGTAGAGCAGAATGGAAGGATACAGACAGACCACACAGTCTCTTGAAAACCAGAAGGCAGGTTTTACAGTACCTTTGGGAAGACCTGCACATACTAACAGAAAAAATGATTCAAGTCTACTGAGAAATTTCTGTATGGTGTAGATATGCCTACCAAATCTGAATGGAAAAATTGCTGCTGTGGAAAAACATTCTGGTGTGCTGGGCCTGTGTGTGGGCTTTGGTAGCAGGGCAGGGGCCACAGGGTAAGGGCTGCTGGAAACCCCCCCAGTTCTAAAACCGGACCAGCCTCTGGCTGAGACCAAGCCCACCAGCGATGGCAAGAATACCTCTGCAATGGACATATTTAGAAAGGGGAAAAGGAAACTGCTAGAACACCTGCAGAGGAGATGGGAGGGAGATGAGGGTAATAGCTGAGCAGAGATACCAAGGTCAGTAAGAAAGGATTGGGAGGAGGTGCCTGAGCAGCCTGTGGTGAGATGGCAGCTGTCCCATGCAGCCCTTGGAGAGTAGGTATGGTTCAGCAGCCTGTGAAGGACCACAGTGGAGCAGATGTGGACTTGCAGCCTTGGGAGACTGTGTGCCAGGGGAGGTGGCAGTGCCTGAAGCAGGCTGTGATGCTGTGGGAAGCCTGCACTGGAGCAGAACTGCACCTCATGGCAGGGACTCATGTCAGGGCAGTTTGTGGAGGACTCTCCTGGGAGAGATCCCACGTTGGAACAGGGGAAGAGATGGAGGAGTCCTCCTGAGGAGGAAGGAGAGGCAGGGACGATGTATGATGAGCTGGCTGTAACCCCCAACCCTCTGTGCTGCTGCTGGGGAAGAAATAAAGAAATCAGGAGCAAAGTGATTTGGGCTGGGAAAAAGGAGAAGTGTAGGGGAAAGTGTTTTTAAGATCTGGTTTTGTTCTTATCACCCTGCTCTGATTTAATTCGTGGCAAATTAAACTGATTTTTTTCCCCAAGTCAAGTCTGTTTTGCCAGTGATAGTGAGTGAACCTTCCTTATCCTTGTCTTGACCCATGAGCTTTTGTTACATTTTCCACTCCCCATCATGGGGGGAGGAGTAAGCAAAATGTGGCTCTTTGTTGCCAGCTGGTCTATTCAACACTTCCAGTTTAGCAAAGATGACACTTCCTTGTGTCAAAAAACGAAGACACTCCCTCCTAATTACTAGCCAAGTGCCTGGGGCAATTAAGAAACAACAGTTCCACTGCCCTCCAGAATAGCAGAAAGTATAAAATTTTACTGAAATTGTCCAGCCTTTCTTGGATAAAGATTTTTCTACCTATTGCAGCTACATCTTGCATTTGTGGCTATTTACCCCAGGTTAAAAAGTTCAACTCCATTTCACTCCATTAAAAAGAGAAAAAGAAATACTAACTGGAAAGTATGGATAACTAAAACCAGAGAAGAACTGCTTTTCTTCAGAAAGAACATTTCTAGTTTCCTAGTCCTTAGCGTACTGCTCTGCACCTCCATCTACAGCTAGAAAGTGTCAGTATTTAGCAACCAAATGGACTTCTCCAGTGTCTGTTCTGAAGAACAGAGACAGTGCTTATACTAGAAAGCTGTCAAGTGGAACAACACAGTGTACAGAATGACTGGGACTCTATTACCAAAATGACCTTCTATTTGAGCTAAAGTGCTACTGTAGACAGACCCAGGAGGATTTGCATTGACTGGATTAAGTAGATTTGTCAGCTGGTGCAAAACCCAGCTGTGCTGAGGGCAAGAACCACTGATAGCAATTCCTTATCTTTCTTTGTGCCAGTTCACTGAGTTTGGTCTGTCCCACTACAGATAAACCCTTGAGTGTACGTTCATCTATCCATGCTTCAGCATTAGCGTTCCCCTTCACCAAAACAAAAAATTTAAAAAATAAGGCATTCTAACCACTCTGATACATGACATTATTGTATCAAGCACCTGCTACCAGGACTTTTGCTTCTAGTCTAAGAGGAAGACTAGAATTGCTGCCCATGAAGCAGACTAGAACTGCCACCTTGATGACCAACAAGCAATTTCAAGAATTTTCTAGTGGAATGCACTGAAATTGAGTCATAAGGTAATTACAGCTCTTACTTGATATGAACTATACTATTCTGTACGATCCCATTCCAATAACCTTGGTAACCTTACAACATCCTTTTAACAAGCTATTGACACATTGCATGGATGCTAACTTCCTTTTGTTATTCCGAAATCTCAACATGGCAAACCAACTTCAAATAAAAGTGAAGAAATCTTAAACATCACTTCATTACCTTAAATATTTTCTGAAGGTAAATTTCTTCCTTCAGCTAAATCTTAAGATAGAAAGTACAGGGGAAAGTTACAGAAAAACAAGACACTGAGAAGCCCCATTGCAGTCTGAAAGACATTACTTATTACATATTCAAAAGATAACATTTTAAGGAAGAGGATGAAGAAAACAATCACAAAAGAAATAGCACTGAACATGACAGACATAGAATTTAGTTTTGAAAAGCCCCACAAGGGTATATTTTGGTTTTACAATATAAAACCTCAAAGCACAATAGGTGTAATTTTGGACTGTCAGCCTGTGGCAAGTAGCTAATGCCCTCAAGGGGATACCACAGAATGAAAGGAGAACAACATCCTACTTCAGCTCATGGCAAGAAATACGCAGCAAGGCTGAGGATTGACTACAGGTCAAAATTAGCAGCTCAGAAAAAGAAATCAACAATTAGTCTTAAAAATATTGAAAGAGCAGGAATGGTGTAGGGAGGTAGTGCTAAACTTGCCCTCCATGGGTACAGACTGACAAGCATAGGGACCTAGTGGTTAAAGAGGAAGGGTTAAAAGGCAGTAAGGCTTCAGAATTCTTCAGTCTGTAGCTTGTCCTACATTACAGATTTTTCTAAAAAAACTTAAGAAAAGATGTTCACAAGAACTTGTAAACCAAGAATCAAGAAACAAATCTCTCTACCTCAAATTTTGTGATGCTAAACTGGAGCACAAAAATACTTGAAACAGTACATGACCCATAGCACACCATATGCATCTGAACACAAGCAGTGATCTGGGATCTGTTTGGTTTTGTCCTGTCTCCCAGATGTATAATGTGAGCGCAGCATCCAGAACATGCTGCAAAAGAATGGGATAGGCACAAAGGAACAGAATAATGAAATAACAATAACTTGATTTTATTTGTTAAGAGACAGATGAAATCATAATTCTCTTACCTAATGCTCATAACTGAATTTTCAGAGCATAGTTGATACTGCTGCAGTACACAGTGCAGAATCAGTGATGGGCTAGAAAACATGGAGCTTGGACATCAGTTCAGAAACAGAGCAGCAAAAAGAGAACTAAAAATTCAGCTCACTGCCTGGCTATTTGACTGATGTACAAAGCTCTGATGTATCTTCTGATTCAGAAGCTGTGCCTGCTGTGCCACTCCCAGCAATAAATTGCCTTTTACATACATGGATAAGCAGCCTAATCAAATAAGAATTTAAAGCAGGGCATGCTTGAAGGAACTGCTGATTTCTCCTAAAGCCTGCCATTGCTCTCTCTGAGCTTTATACATATTAAATAGTATATGAGATTTATCAGAGAGAAAAGGTGAGTACAAATACACAGGTAACCAAATAATCTTCTCAACTACAGTGTGCAAATAAACCTTACCAGATTTTTTTTTTTTGCCATTCTCTTATTCATGGAGCATATGTCTGCCTGTGAAATACTCCACTTAAGACTAAGAAACACATCAGCTACTGAAACTGACCTGGTTTGTAGCACATTTGTATCACTGCCCCTTGAGAAATCCTTTGCAGCCTGAATGCCAAATGGCCTCCTACACAAATGACCTGCTTATGACTTCCAAGCTTTGATGAAACAGTCATGGTCAGACAGACATCTTGCTGGAACTCATACACTGATCTTTTTTCCCTTGCCCCAGCATGAACAGAAGACAGCCAGCACAATTCTTCCTTACACATCAGGAACTTGCTGCTACAGTATGTGCCTGTCATCCTAATGCAGTGTTTGCAAATTACACGCTGGTCAATGCTTGATAAAAACATCCTCACTTCATGTAAGTGCTGCTTGCTACCCTTGGGAGTGCTGTGGATCCTCCTACATACCTATGTACTCAAATGAAGACATCTTCTGTTTAAGCCAACAGACAGCAACTGATGATGAACACTTGCAGATAAGGACATCTCTTAAATTTTACCCTAACTTCTTGCTGCCATCTCTGCCGGAGTTCCAAAAACAGCTGCAAGTTTTAACTGGCTGTTTCTAGTATAAAGGCTCCATTTTGTATTATGGATTCCCCACCTTAAAACTATGGCTGTAAATGTGTCTGTTGAGGTAGGAACTTCAAACACATCCTGTATATTAAAGGACCTTACTATGTCCAACTGCTGAAAAAAATTGTGATTCATCTCATCACTAAGCATTAATTAAAAAAAATCTTCAGACTGGTGAAGAAAATGTTCTGTATGCAGCTGCTATGCCCCAAGAATAACTCTAGATTCTATTTCCTATAGTTTAAATTTATTGTTCAGTAGAAAGACTTCAAAATAACAAAGAAATTACAAGTGTGCACCTTTTTCCAGGCACATATACTTGCAGTGACAGAACACCACCCATTTCTCATGGATGAACCTCTGACAGTGGACTGTATAACAAAGACACATAATGGAAACTTTAATCTATTTGTAATCTAGTTTCTTAATAAAAAAAAATCCCAACAGCTGTCAGCTAAAAATGGAAAAACTGTTCAAAATAGGGCATAATATTTCTAGCAACATGAAAATCTAGTATAAAACCAGCACCTTATTAAATATAAGAGGAATTAAACCCATGGTAGAAATTCACAGGACACTAGATCTCATTAGTTTGCTGCTCTGAACTACTTGTTCAATTGAGGGAAAAAAGTATCTTTTTTCAGAGCTCTGTTGTCTAAAGCAAAGATTATTCATTCCTCAATTCCTTAAGAACTCCATAGTCAAGTGTGGAACTAGAAATTGGAAGTACAACAAAAAAACCCAACCCTGAACTAAAACATTAGCAATCTAACTTATACCCTAGCCTAAGAGAAGAGCCATTCTCCACTATGCTTCCTTAAATGCAATTTATTATTCAGACACTGTGTGTGTGAGATGCTCTCACCTAGGTTATTTTTCAACTCTTCCACTGACTTAATACTTTCTAAGTCAATGGCTGTAACAAAAGGGTATTGAATGAAACATTTGTTATTTTAATGAGAGTTGTAATATTTCTTGGGAATGTTACAAAGTGCAATTTTATTAGTATTTTATTTTTCCACAGATTCTGCAGCTGCAATATATTTCCTTTTCTGTGAGTTTAGGAAACATAGAGAATAGGAAATTCCGTAATTTCAGAACAGAATCTGAAACAGATCAGTCAATGATCAAACCTAGATGGATAGCATCTCCTTTAACAGATGGAAATGACCTCAACAAAATTTAATTAAAACAAGTGTGTAAAACCAAGCCTACAGCCAACGCTACCAACAAGAAGAATGCTGAACCTGAAACAGAATAGGCTTTCTTCTCACTACTGGAAACTATTATAACTAGTACAGTCAAGATTTGATAGTGCTTTCTTTAATTTTTGCTGCCTGTTAACTCCCAGGTTGAGAACTTACTTTTCATGGCTTTGAATTTACAATGTTTTGAAGAGTTTCTACTATACCCAAATCCACAAAATAATACATAAATAAATAAATAAAAATTAAAATTAAAATTAAAAAATCAATCAAGGTAGAGAAAAAGTACTCAAAAAACTGTAATGGACTTTTCTCTGAGATATCTCAGTTTCTCTCATCTTATGAGGCAGTGATATCCTACCAATTTTAGGCTCTCTCTTTGCCTAAAAATTAGTATTATATTTGAGATTAGAAGTCAGATTTTTGTAATCTTTGTGCAACTTAGTTAACAGGCTTTTCCTCTCATGCCACTTCAAAGTTTCTGATACAATTATTCCACTTAAGCATTTAGGAGGGAGAAAATAAATTGGAACATCCTCACCAACAAGACTTAATATTACCAAGAACAGAAGAAATTTAAACTTTGAGCAAAAAAACTAAGGGAATGATAGCTGTACAGAAGGAAAACAAATGAAGCATCTTGAAGTCCAAAGAGTATCAGCATCACCTTTGCCTTGGAAATGATGGGCTTTCAAATGATCAGTAAGGTGTTTTTTCTGGCCTCCCAACAGCACTCTACAACTGAGACTGTTGATTGTGTCTTCCAATTGTGGATTGTAAAAACACATGTGAAGGACTATTTAGCTATCTTTTGTTTCCTCCCAATCCCTTCCCAACTTCCTGATCTCACCTCCAACCCTCTCAAGTTGCCTCACAAGTAGAAGCACATCTCCTTTGTAACCTGTGCTTTTGGCAAACAAATCCACCAGTACTCCCTGTCCATCCTCTCCCTGTGTCCTAAATGCATCCTACTCTTTACCACAAGGGTACCCCTCCCTCCCTTGTGTTTTAAAAAACATCAATAATTTATTTAGTCAGACGAACTTGGTTATTTGTGAAATGAATCCATTAACTGCCATTTGTCAGTGTCACATCTTGAAAAAAAAGCTGTTCCAAAGGCAATGGGTGTCCCATCTCTGACCTTTGCATCTAACCATGTATTATTTGTCTTAAAGAAGCAGATTAGCAACATGATGTCCAGGGCTATGGCTATATCTAAAATTAATACAGGCTAAGTGAAGTTGCCTTGCTGCAACAGCAGCACACACCAGAGTTGAAGTGCTGCGATGGAGATCTCTCTGTTGCAGAAATGTCACAACCAGGAGCAGACACCTGAATGGCAGGAAAGAACATTCTCCCTCACAGCTATCTGCTGTGACAGCACTCAGGGAAGATGCAAACACGGGACTGCTGCTACCTGACTGGCCCACAGCCCAGCCTGTGCCCTGGAAAAATGGCAAGAGCAGAGATACCCATCTGACCCAGAACTACATGCATGACAGATATTGTCAAGTTGCACTTAGCAATTTCCAGCTGATACTTACACTTTTCTCAGATGCTTGGGCCTGCAAATAATTTTTTACCTGAGGGATTTCCAAAATGTCAATATCAGATAGTGTAAATACTTACCATGTAAATTAAATAACC
This sequence comes from Florisuga fusca, assembly GCA_038090715.1. Classification (NCBI taxonomy): domain Eukaryota; kingdom Metazoa; phylum Chordata; class Aves; order Apodiformes; family Trochilidae; genus Florisuga; species Florisuga fusca. Next base: position 29,745,977 of record JAAWXA010000004.1, on the reverse strand, counting down.
AAATCCAGGAAAGACTTGCTAAATCTGATTGTCAGTAGCTGTGTCCCTAGAGCACTGAGGCTCCAAATGGAGATTAACCTATTTCAGTAAAGACATTTACAATGATACGATGATGCCACAGCATGGGTTATATGGGATTTGTTTTCCAATTATTAATTGTAACATTATAATTTACCAGCTATGGCAAAGTTCCTCTCCTATTTTGCAGCTGAGACAGCACATCAATAGAAGTAAGATGCTGTATTTTAGCTTTTGGTGGTAATTTCTCATTACAGAAATATTTTCCCTTCTATGCATTAATAATTTGCATACCAACTTCATCCTGGATCTCCTCTGCCACAGCAGGCACATTGTAGAGGAAGGAGAGAGACTGGTTCATGCGTTCATATATCACACGTAGATGTGTCATAACCTATGGAAATAAAAAATATTTTAAGGACAGGAGTATTACTGTTAATTTGACATTATCACAAATTTTTTAGGCTCTAGAGAGCAGGATAGTTTTCACTTCTGCTAGGTGTAAGATTTCAGTATGCTCTATATACAGAAACTGTCAAATCCATTTCAAAATTCACCTCTCTCCTACGGTTGCTACAAAAATAGTGTTGTAGATGCTCTTCCACAGCAACCACCTGAAATCCCATGGGAATGCAGTAACTTAAAGTAGAGGTTTACTTTTTCTGTGAAGCAGAGCATGTACACAACCAGCTAATGCTGCAGAAATCCACAGCCTGGTTTACCCTTCCACAACATTTACACTTGCCCATACCTGTAAGTTTCCACATAACACGCAAACCAAGTGAAGCACAATGATTGCTGCATCAAAATGTTTCAGCTGTTTAGTTTATTTTACCTTCAACCTAATATTGTAAAAAGAAACAGCTCTCACAGAAAAAAAAAGTTTCAATTTTCCTGGTAAAATCATTTGAAAGCATTTTCATCTGAAAGCAACAATATTTCTGCTCAGAAGCATTACTGCATTGTCCCATGTGATTACAACTCCACTGCCTCAGGCTGCCACACAATGCTGTGGGTTGAGTCACGACATCCTATGATGTATGCTCCTCCACAAGTATCACCTTTTTTCAGGAGAAAGGGAAATTGAGGTGTATCTTAGAAGACTTACTAGTGTGACAGGGCAATTAGGCCTACCAGGGAAAACGGGTTGCAGATAGCAACTTTAATGAAACAATGATATTTCTTCACATCTAAACACAGTGTTTATACTTTCGAACAAAATATTTTGTTTTCCATTTTCCAGTGAAAAAAATTTTCAAACAGATCCTCCAGCCTATATTCCCCTAACCTTCTGACCAATTCAAGAAGCAAAGATAGTTTAGAAATAACCATTACTATGACAGTTTACTAAGGAACGCTCCTCACTTCCTCAGTTTAAATATCAGTTTCCATTCTTCACTTGTGCACACAATCTGCAGTCTGCAAAACATTTGTTTTTTCTTATTAATTAATCCAACATTTTGAAAACTGAGAAGTCATGTTAGATGCAAAAGGACATGTTTTAATGTTTAAGACAAGGGAAAGACAACTGTCTCTGCAGAAAAGAAAAGAAAGTGTGTATTTCTAACTTAGGCAATTTTAAGACAGCATGATCTCAATAGACAAGTCTGGTTGGAACAGGTGTCTGAGAAGTGAAATACACAACTTGTGCCATCCAGGGAGGTATATGGTTTTGATGTGGCTTCTAGCAATGCCAGTCAGTTCAAGAACTGGCTGGAACAGTGCTTCCCATAGCATTCTGCAGAGAGAACAGCACTGGATTCTTAAGACTACAGCACACTTGTTTTACAGCTTAACTGTGTTCCCTAAAATTTTAATTGCTGCTTGGAAAGCCAGCTACATCTTCAATCTTTTTTTTTGCTTTCTCACCCTCCATGATTTACAAAGGCAACATAAAAGCTGCTCTAAAACATACACATTGAGGACTGCAGTAACATTCAGCAGTTAAAATGCCATGAACTAGAGTGCCTGCTTTAAAAGAACATGTTAAACTCAAGTGCATCGAAGTAATCACATTTATAGACACTACAAGTACCCCTGCAATGACTACAGAAAGGCTGGCTGCAGTCAGAGGGCTACACCCCTTCAGGTTCTGCCACTTCAGCTGAGGGGTGTGGTCACTAAATCTATTACTTACATTTTCCCAGAGGTATTATTTAACAAAGCACTAATAATAGAAGCTCTGAGCATTAATGCTTTGAAGGGCTGCTCAGGAAATGCCCATAACTGACTCACCATCTGGATAGACAGAAAATCTGTTTTTCAATGATTCTCAGAAGACAAATTATACCCACTCTACTCCTACATTGCTTTGCTTTAATCTTCTGCAGGAAAGCAGATTATTTTTTATTGCATCTAAAGCTGTCCACAGAAAGGAGTCGGGTATATTTTAAAAAATAAGTTGACAGAAACTTCACAACGATTATCAACAAACACAACCCCATTAACCTTCAGTGGGGATTACCTGAGATCTGATCTGGGCAGCTTTCTTTGGGTCTACCATGCGGACATGTTCAAAGTGTTTCAGAGTATGCTGTCTGTCTTTCTGCTCAGCACGCACGTACTTCTTCAGCATGTTGAACACATGACGAGGCTTCAGGGAAGAAACAGAGGAAAAAATCAGTTTAGAACAACCCAAGTTTTGATTCCTTATGCTGGAGATGTACCCCAAACCAAAAGCACTTTGCCAGCTAGTGTCTGCAGCTATCTGCAGAAGGGAAGTCCCACTACCACAAGGAACATCCATTCACACAACCCATTTAAAGTAATATTTGTCAGTAGTGGATCAAATCCCTGGAGAGGGTGTTCAGATTTGCTTCCCAACCACAAGGGGAAGTTTGGCTGTTGCATTTCCTTGTCTAAGTGCTACACTGTTGGTCCAACAAGGCAGCAAGTACCATCTCAGTATGCCAGTTAATGGACAATGAACATCAATTTCTTCTGGGCTATTCTCTCCATCAGACTCTACTTTTCCCCCAGCTCAGGAAGCCTTCACAATCCAAGCTTCCAGTTTTGCAACCTTCACCACCACTAGGCAAATCCCTTCTAGAAGATCCCCTGAAACTTGGGATTCCTATGGAGGCATTTCAAAGATTCCTCTTGTATTTTGTACTATGCTGAATATTCAACCGGTATCAATACCTGTCAACTACACCTAAACTTCAACAACCAAAAAGATCACAACTGGTAACTTTTATCAACAGTAAACTGAATGTACACATTCAGATTCAAATAAGAAAGCAATCTGCCCAAAAGCTGCACAGAAGAGTATGAGAAAGCACCCCTCCATCCAAGCCAAGGAATAATCATCAGACTTGACTGCAACTCTTAAAAAAAGCCCAACCAACCAAACAAAAAAACCCAAACTCAAGACACTCCTGTCCTATCAGTACTGCTATGCAAGCAGGGCAAAAAGAAAGAAAGGAACCACTGAGCTGAGTTACAGAAAGTACACATCCAGAACACACAACTGAAAAGCTGTAAGAAAAAAAGATAACATATTTGGTTTGTCTGAAGGTATTCAGGTGGAGTGCAGATTTTGTAAAAATCTTAGTCCATGTATGTATTTCAGGTAAATTCAATTAGTGAAACAGATTAAATATATACCCTAAGGCATATAATCAAATAAAAACAAAGGAAAGGTCTGTAGCTCAAGGGAAGATGAAAAGATGTCTGATGGTAGATGACAGATGATAGAACAGTGAAGACTACAAAATGTGTATTTCTATGTACTTTCCTACTTTGTACAACCATACAGTGCCCAAACAGGGAAGTGTTCTTTAGCATTCACCCAAGACATTAAATTTTAACTCAGTGTTCATGATGGATTCTGGAAATTTGCCTCATCCCTCTGCAGCTCTACTTATGCTGTTGTGCTTGTGCCTCCTGCCTGAAGCTGCTGAGCAATGAAAAGCATGAAAGCAGGTGAGAAGAAAGGGCAAGGTCACCTTTCATGAAGGCTATGCAGTAAATTAAAGAATGAGCAGAAATGGTGAAAGGCTGGTCTGGGCATTGGCAGGGATATAGAGAAGAAGTTGGGGATTGACAAGATAAGGGTCAAGGGCTCCGTGCACAGCTTTCTGAATCAGGAGGAACCATGGGCAAAGTTGAAATTTTAAGAAGACTTAGATTCATGGTCAAATATAGAGTTTAAACTGATTTAGCATTTACACAAGAGATGAATACTAAGCCATGGAGCTCAAAGATTTAAGAGTCTCTTCAGCTTATGAGAAGCAACAGATTTTAAAACATCTGAGGAAAGAAAACCAAAGGTTATTTGAAGATTTGTTAGACAGAAAGAGAGAGATGTGAAGCCATTTCCTGCCAGAGGATTAAACTTAGTGGTTTCATGACTGAAAATTCATTAATAAGGTAAATAACCCCAAGCACCCAAAGCCAAGTGCCCTGAGATGAAGTTGCAGTAACCTGTGGACAAATGCTGGTAAGTCAGTAATCCTCACAATGTTGTGGTAATGGCCAAACAAACTGAAAAGCTGACTGTAAAGGTTCTTAGGAACAAAGACTAGAAGATGAGGAAGTATAGTAACAAGAACATTGTGAAGACAGAAAATGTTATTGCCTTTCCTGAAAATTCGGCTTTGCTTGCCCAAAAGATGTATCAAGAGAGGAAGTCAGGGCAGAATAGAGAGGAAAGGACTAATTTCCATTTCTTCAAGAGATATTTCCATGTAAGTGTTATGTCTAACACCAGAAGGACACAGCTTTTGTTTTCAAGTGGTCCAAGGTACAAGCCTAATCAAAGCAAACACTGATGGCTCCTTGGCAATCCGGTAGCGAGTTCCATCCTCAATGACTCCATAATCCATTGCCTTTATTCCAGGTGGCATCAGCACCAAGATAAGGTCACCCCCATAAAAGAATTATGTACAAGATCTAAAATGCCCCAAAATCAGTTTCTAGCAAGAAATACATATATATATATACACACACACAAATATGAATGTGAATATATATGCATGCAGATTCCCCACATGAATTTTACATTGATCCTAGTCTAGTATTTCAGATTTTAAAGAAGTGATGAAACTGCAATTTCATTGAGCTTGGAAAATGGAAATACCAAATGTAGTTTGGCTTGCTACAAATATAACTCACACTCTCCTCATGGAAATCCAAAATACATACTACAGGGAAATAACACAAAAATCATATTAAAGCCTGGCTTTGTATTGAAAGTACAACTTCACAGCTCTCTGCCACAGAACTTTCATGGGAAATTCTGAGCTGGCTTGTCACTTTCATCAAAATTCTCTCTAAATGAAAAAGTTTCAAAACTCTGGATTGTGCCATTTAATTTTGCTTTCAGAGAAAAATCAATCACCAGTCCTTTCTGATTACTGTTCCTGAAATGTGCAACAATTGCTTCTTTTCATTCACTTATATATCTTGTATACCGTATTAGGCACATATATTTTACCTGCTGTGTTATTAACTTGTGGGTCACATTTGACACAAGAGTAGCAGTTCATTTTAGGAACATTCAAGAAAGTCTGGCTAGGACGAATGCAAGACTTTCACTCATGAATGAGACACAACTCCGACCCATCTACCTTTCATGTGTCCTTAAGGATGCCTTCTCATAACTTCTGCTCATTTGTGAGAAAACATGTTACTCCAGAAATCACAAATACATAGCTGTGACAGTATTCATAAACTTCCCTTTGCCTACTGTCTGAAGGACTCTTCCTGGGACAGAATAAAATTCAAACAGTACTTGACTCCATATTCGCTTTTCAGGATTTTAACTTAATCAGCTCTGACAAATTAAGACAAATTTTGTTTCTGCTTACTCTTAAAAAAATTAGCATTTTAGATATAATGAGCCTACCAGGGTTTTGCAGAACTTAATAGTCACTGAATTTCCTCTTCTGTCTTTAATTCACTTGTACAAAAAAAACCTACTGGCAAAACTAAGTGCATGACTATACTGTATACTTATGCCCACAGACTAGGGAAAAAACAAGACAGTTTTATCTGTCTGGTTTTATCTACATAAAAGCTTCAGAAGCTGCTGGAAAATAGTTGTATAACCACATTTTTTGAAGTTTGACTTCTCAAAATCTTTCTGCTTAAAAAGAGAGCTGAAATCCACACTATTGCACACAATCCTACAATATTAAGTGTATGTGAGAAGGTCCACAGCTCTAAGTTTATAGGTTTGGAGGGGCAGAGCTAGAGGGTGCAGTACCAGAACTAGATTGCTCTGTCCTAGTGCACAGGAGGATTTTTATCACTACATCAGCAGCAATGCTTTGGCCTGTCTCCAAATGCTTATTTCCACAGCAACCTAGCTGGACTCGGGGTAGGCTTGTAGCTTCCTTGAAAGCAGAGGCTCTGAGTAAGGACCCCTCTGCAGATCCCTCTTCCATGTCCAAATAGTTGACTAGTCTCGGCCCATGCTGTGCCCCCCCACATGAACAGACATTGCTCCTGTAGCACAAAAGGTACCAGAGCGAATTCTGAAGGCAAGAACAAAAAACAAAAGAAAAAAAAATCATGTGGAAAAAAATCCAAATGGATTAACTTACATGCTAGGGTTGATCTTAATGATCCTGCTCTGTTAAACAATAATTTACATTTCAGCAAAATAGTGCTGAATTAGAAGAGAAGCACTTTAAACTGATTTTAATGATTATATGCTCACTTTAATCTGTGCACAAAGTAAAGAGGTTAATTAATTACCTTTCAAAGTTTTCCTGTGTATTTCCATGGACTGAAACCCTTTATTTCACCACTAGGAGCTGTTCTTTTCTGCTTATCTTTGTCCACCACTGCTGGCTTCCCACAGAGAATGTGCCTCTTACCAACAAAGATTAAACAGGGAGACATAAATCCAGCAAAATTTGACATGCACGTGAAAGAGGGAATATAAGCAAATTACAGAATCAATCTGCCCACAGAGAATGATGGATTTGAATGCCTCTATTTAACTTGCAAAATGAAGGGGAAAATTTCCAACTGCTTTAAAAAGTAAAGGCATATTGCTTCCAGCTGCCACTAATCCTTCTTTTCTGTAGCAAGGCCATCAAGCAGAATGAAACAATACAGTATTTTGACACTGGAAACTGAACAGCTGTACTCCATTTTCAAAGTCAACAAAGTATAGCAGCACAGCTAAGCTGCATCAGGAATGAGGGTCAAATTTTAAGTGTCTGGGCAGCCTGTATGACAGTGCTTCTGAGAACACAACACTACAAATATTTGGTTTTGTTGGAATTAATTTTCTAGCAGACTTTGAAGTTATGTAATTTCTTCTCTCTATGCTCCTTGCCTCCCTTGCTGCCCAAAGTGGCACCCTGGAGCCCACCTCTGACACTGGCACTGGGCAATCATCTGCATAATGCCTGAAAATAACCTGCAGTTAAAGCTTTTGGTCTGGTACAGAAGCTATTCATAAAGGACTCCCAGACTTTTGTAGTTTTAGGACACTACTGAACTGCACAGCCTCTTCCAAAGATGTGGACAGGCTGAAGAGGGTTCAGGGAAGGGCCACAGAGATGATCAAAGGACTGAGAAGCCTGTCATATGAGGAAAGGTTGAGAGAACTGGTTTTGTTGAGCCTGGAGAAAAGTGGGCTTGGGGGTGACCTTATTGCCACGTTCCAGTACTTAAAGGGTGGCCAACAAATAGATGGGAGACTCCCTTTTGACAAGGACTCACATGGAAAAGACGAGGGAGGGGTAATGTGTGTAATTTACTCCTGGGAGATCCTGATTGGATATCAGAAGAAAATTTTTCACTATGAAAACAGGCAGACATTGGAATAATCTCCCCAGTGAAAGGGTGGATTCCCCAATACTGAACACTTTTCAGACTCAGCTAGATAGGGCAACAGGCCATCTAATCTAAATCATCTTCTTACTTAGGTTGGAGTAGATGATCCTTGAGGTCCCTTCCAATATGGGATGCTACTCCACGATACTTCTCACACAGCCTTCCAGTTTCCCCTCATCCATAGCTCAAGAACTTTCCAAGCCAGAAGAAGTTTCTCCTTGGCTCCCCTGAAAAGCCTCACCCTTGAACACAAGCACCACATGATCTGAATACATAAACAGGATTTCCCAGTGGGTCAGGATTTTTGCCACTTATGGAGAACTGTGCATCACATCCATGATCAGTTTGATGACACCAGGAGTGCCAGATCCACTGTACTCCAATGATAAATGATCTGCAGGCAAAGACTGGTCATGGATTTCTAGACATCTAAGAGTAAAATGAAATCCTGCTGCTTCAAGTGGCCTACCAGAAGTCTAAAAAATGCTGGAAAATGTTCAAAATTCAAGTACAAGGCAACATGTCCAAGAGATTAAACAGGACATGAAAAACTTCTTTTGCCCACATACATATCTGTATGCATACAGACACACAACAGACTTGTGATAACCCTTCTAATTATGTGCAGAAGACATGCACTTCCATAAAAAAGCCTAACTTATTTTTTAATTTCAACTCAAATTCTGGCTTTGTAGCTCTAGAAAAATACATTCCACTACTTTGAATATTCAGAACTACTTCTGTAGTAAACATACTAAAGGTGAACCAAGTAAGTTGAAGGATTTGGAAGAGGATTCTCTGAATTGTATTTGGAAAACTCTAGAAAAACCTCCCTTTTGTAAGGTTACTTAACAAGTCACCAGTAAGGCTATGATTTACTCTCCCAAAGACAATACAATTGTGCCAAATGTACTTTTAAGTTTACTAGGGAACCTCTGGAGAAAAATATAGCTAGAGTATCAGAGCTGAATATTCCACCCCCTTCAGCAAGTAACCAGTGACAGGAAAAGAGGAAATGGCCTCAAGCTGCATCAGGGGAGGGTCAGATTGGATATTAGGAAATACTTCTTTACTGAAAGAGTAATCAGGCATTGTAACAGACTGACCAGGGATGTGGTGCAGTCACTGTCCCTGGAGCTGTTCAAAAAACTTGTAGGCGTGGCACTTCAGGACATGGTTTATTGGGCATGGGGGTGTTGGGTTGATGGTTGGACTTGATGATCTTAGAGGTCTTTTCCAACCTTAATGATTCTATGAATAATCTTGTTTTCTCTCTAGCTACAAAGTTAAAGTTTGGAGGTACAATGCCTTCAGATTCCTGGCTCCATATGCTGCAAAGCAATTAGAGGACTGGATTAATTTATTAGGCCATTCAGCTACCATCAGTCACTCCTTAGGTTTCACCCTCTGGCCCACAACTCCTCCTGATGAATTCGAGGTCAGTTTTTTCATGTGCTTTGGCACACATCTGACCAGCACTTTAAAGACACACGCCTGAGCTGTCAGTAACTATGAATTACACAACCAAAAAATGCTGAGGCAAGGACAGTACCATCAACAAGACTGGAAAAGGAACTGCTTTAAGACATTCTTTAAACTATCCACCCTGATTAGTTTTGAGATGAGGACCTGTTTCAAAGCACCTTTAGCTGATACTATTGAGCATGCTTGCTTCCTGCTCCTTTCATATGATTAGCTTTTATAGGGACACATAACAAGATGCACCTCAGTTAACCTCAAAACTTCTACTGGAGTCATGTATTAAAAAGTGTTTTTTGATGCAGCCTTTCAGGCCTGATGCTCTCCCACTGACACAGCAAAGTTATTATTAATTTAAATGTCCTGGGAGCTGACTACAAACAACTTGATTTTTCTGATCTCAAAGTTGATGTTAACATTTTTGCCCCTAAAGAGTCTTGCAGCAGACGTTCACTTTTTCTTTTTGCAGTGGAGATGTCACTCACTAACCTGTCCACTAATGAGACACTCAAATCCAAATCCTTCCCTGCCTTCACAATAGTCACAGGTTACAGTACGCATCTCACATTCAGACGAAACAAAATCCTCTACCAATTTGACACAGACTAGCTTAATTTTCCAGAAATTACTGGTTGTACAGTACAGATTAGCTCTTCATACAACTACTCTGAAGCCTCCCCATGACACTTTTACCAAAGTAAAAGATTTTTGGTTTATTTGGCACAGTAAAAACGCTTTTTCTCCACAGAGTGGAGGAAAAAAATTGATGATGACGAAGAACTAAAACGATCACTTTTGCATTCTCACTGAATACATAGGTTTCTCTGCAGAAGGAAATTAACTTATAGAGTTTCATTTTACCAGGTTAGTAGCACTGATGTAATTTCTTTACAGCCAAATTCAGGATCTAACAGCTACATCTTATACTGCTGACACAGAAGTCTTTTAACAACATAATGTCTTCTCCATCCAGGAAGTGTGCTAGAGATATGTAAAGCATTTGACTATTTCCCAGTGTTCATGAAGATTAGAGAATCTTCTGGAGGCCACACACCAGTTATTTTTGTATTGAATACAAACATCACACAGAATAACTGAAACTTCCATTCAGTCCACATTCTGAACTTAGTGTCTGCTCTCATCAATATCCATACAACTGTGAATTGCTAGTGTGCTATTTTCACATCATCCAACAATCCTCCCAAGAGCCTTCAGAAAACGTTTCAACATTTCAACAAACAAAAGAGAAAAATCACAACCAAACTCATCCATAAGTTCCATCTTGACATGATAAAGTACCCTACTGTGCATGACTTGGAGGGATGTCTTCATCATCCTCTGCAGGATCTGTGCACAGTTTCTGACAACCAAACTACTTACACATTGTTTAAGTATCTTTATGTAGGTATGTATGTATCTATTCATAGCTATGTACAAGGGTGTATGTGCTTCTGCCTACATTTATGTACACATAGTCTAAACTTTTAACTTTGCAACTACCTGACTTTTGTAATAGCTCTTGCATGAGACACACACACACTGCCCTAGAGCTGGGCTGTATCTGAATACACCTTCCTTTTTCCCAGGAAGACTACAATGACTTTTAACACAGCTGACAGGGCTTGTGGCATTGTACTCACTCTGGGTGGGACAGTCTGCAGGGCTGTGATGTAGTTCTCCAGAGCAATGCGGCGACGGTCATTCAGCATAGCTTCCACTCGTGCCATATGAGTCTCCACCAGCTGTTGTCTTTCATTTGCTGCTTCTTGTTCCAATGACTCCACTTTCTCCTGGAAATGCTGAAAAAGACATCCATTACAACAGAAAAAGCAAAGACATCAGCAGAGACCAGTGGGTGTGAATACCTCCGCTGGCAAATCACCAAAATCCTTCCGCGTGTCTGTCTAGCTTGGCTGTCAGAAAATCTGCACCGAGCACAACTTTTACTCATTTCAGGGGGAACTGCTGACACTGTGTATTCCTGAACACCTGGCCATATTTTATTAGTCTAATCAACTATTCCTGACATCTTCAGCACACCCACCAGCACACCACGTGATTCTTTTGCATGCACCAAGACTGTGACTCAGCACTGGAGAACTGTGCTAGAGGAGGGTGGGACTTGGCAAGCATAAATTCCCTGCCATCACAAGTCATAAACGTGACTTTACGAGTAAAAATGCACATGGAAAAAATAATAAATTCCAACCTGAACAGAGACACTGTAATTTCTTATAAAATGGTCACCACAAAGAAAAACTGAGCCCATATTTATTCCAATAAAGGAAAAGATTGACTGGCTAAAATGCACAGAGAGTAAAGCTGTGGGATCTAATGTATAATGCAATCTGGTTTTGAATGTTAACTTTTTATAATTTTGTACTGGAATAATCTTAGCAGTACTCCATAATACCTGCCATAGCCACAGTGGGACTCAAGGAGTGTCTGGCTTGTCAGAATTCTTGAATTATAGTATAATTTTGGATAAAATAATTTTTGGCTCAGGATTTCTTTCGGATAAAACTGAAGGCAGTCTCTTCCTTAAATCCATCTCTGCTTTGAGCATAGGTCCTGCAGTTTGTATTAGTTCATCATGGCCTAAATTTTGATAGGGGCCTCTGGGAACTAAGGTTTTAGCTCTCACTGAAGGCAAATTCAAGCAGATTTCTACCCTTCCACACAGTCTCAAGTGATGTCCTGCACTGCTGTTCCAGAGAACAGCTGTGAAGTACTGATACACTCAGCAGCCACTAACAGCTGGAAACAAACATAGCAACGGCCAGAGCAGAAAACAATGTTAATTCCCTACTAAAGTGTATTTTAAAATTATATCAGACCAGCACCCCTGGTATTTTAACTGTGGCTAAGGCTGTGACTGCCTTTTCCTTTACCTGGATAACAGCTTTCTTGTCAGCCTTTGGCAAGTTCTTTGCTTGGCGTTCTGCCTCTTCCCACTCTCTCATGACCTAAGGAAAAAAACAAGGAGGGTGACTTTTGTGCCTTCCTCTCTTGTCTGAGGTCTTAACAACAACCAAGCACTGCAGCTCTGACTGTCATCTTTTTCTATTCCTCTCCTCCTTTTATCTCCACTAAAAAAGCAGTAACATTTAACAAAGGTAGGATCCTGTTATTGAATTAAACAGAAACAGTACTTCTGTGTCTGAACATCATGCCAAGCTCTCCCAACTCTGCTGTGAAGCAAGGCAGACGTTAACCAGCCCTCAAGTGAGGGAGTGGAGGTCTCTATGGATGAACACACCAACCCCTTTTCATCTCAGACAGAAAGGAAACTACTTCCATCTATTGTATGTCCATGGTCAACATGAATGAATTTCAGCTCATTCTAACTGACACTTTTTTGGTACCACAAAATATCTCAGATTTCTTTGAAGTACATCACTAGCCTTTCAGTAGGACAGATCAAGAATTACAGGCAATTTGTGCTAGTCTCTCCAAAAACAGGTGTCCAGCATTTTAAGAGCTGAATATATTTATAACCCAAGTGCAATGCTGAAAGAAAAATTAGGTAGGAGACCTTTCAGTACTATTCCTTTTAGCAACATGAGAGGCCACCTCCGCCTGTAACACAGGGCAGTATTTCAATAGTCAGAGAACCAGTTACTCTTACTTGTTGCCCATGACATCTGAAAACTTGTCATGGCCTTAATTAGGGACTTGACTCATTTCACAGCCAGACATCAATCTCCTCAAACACCACAACTCATTTAGGAACAACAGCTCTCACAGAATGCAGACAAGTGGCTTGTTTATTTTCAGAATGAGCACAATGCCAGTAGACAGAAGAAACCTGGAAGCAATTATTCAGTATGTACATTTTCTTTCCTCTTACTCTTAACAAAAAAACACACACTTCACACTTTCATACCATTTAACAGAAATAGTTAAACACACCCTTTTTAAAAGGGAATTTAGAAAAGCTCAGTCCTCATGCATGACTGAAATTTTACCAAGACCAATACCAAGCAGAGGACAAAATTGGACCCCCTGTGTCTCATATCTGCAAGTCAAGCTTCCATCACTCAGCTCCTGTCTCAGGCTCCCCATTTTTCCCACATTGCATTGGAGATTGCTAATGTAGCTCCTTGATGGGCAGACTGGAAAGCACTTGGTGATACCTCAAGGTATCAGTTTGAGTCCATGCCACTAAAACAAACAAACCTGGGCTCAAAGGAGACTTTCACAAGTGAAGTCAAGTACTTACAAACCACAGTCTTAACCTCACTCCATTCTTTCACTGGGAACTGTAAGCTGACACTTAAGTCCCAAGAATTGTACTACAAACTACATAAGCTGGCAGCCTAAAAGTACCTCTTCGTTTTACATTATCTTCTCACCAAATATGCACTGATGTGTAAATTGCAGCCAAGTTCTAGGGAGGTAGGAAACTGGAATTTACAAGGAGTCATGAAAAGTCATCTGCAAGTGGTTGTAGCAAGTAGCTGATGATACTTGATAGAAGATGGTACGCAGCACACTGTAGTTACAGGTTGCCCCATTACCAGTTACTTTCCTGGTAATGGAGGCACAGGAGGTTTTACAGCTCCTCTAACAAAGCAGGACTAGAGGACATGACTGACACAACAATTTAGAGCCTCATGATGTCTTCTGGAAAAAACTTACTAATGCTCAGAGTGCTACTGTGTATTAAGTGCACATTAGTTATTGATCACTCAACTGTATGTTATAGGACCATGGTGGCTGAGAAAACTTAACTCATGTATACAGGCAGCACCTTTCCAGAGACTGGAAATGTCACTGGTGCCAGGATTTGAATGTTACAGAAGACTCAGAAACGATGGTATTAATTATAGTCATAAAGTACAATGATGTGCTCAAGCTTGAGCACTGGCCTGTATTAGTAATTTTATGATTTTCCCCTCCCTCCTCATTTACTTTTATGTCTTCAAATCACACCTGACATCTGCTTAATACTTTTTCACTCTGAATGTGCAGTTGATGGGATTTTCATAACAGTTTCCTTACAGTTTTCCTTTACCCCCCAAAAGAACCTCTTGCTATATCATATGATGAAAACAAGCATTGTGGGTGACATGGTAAGAAAACCTTTTGCTAGACCAGGTCTCTCTGCCTCTTTTACTTCCCTAAACCCTGTAAGGCATGGAAGGCAGGATGATGAAATAACAGCCTACAGAACTAGTTGGGAAGGATGTAAACCAGAGGCTTCAGAGTTCAACTCTGGTACAAAAAGAGTGAAGAGGTTGTGAAGAAAAAAGAATGACACAGATCTTTGCATAAAGAATATTCAGTGTAAAGATTGCTGAAGCTCTGCTTTGAGTGCCAATTTTCACAATTGAGAAGACTTCAATAGCTGAAAGCATCTCGATGCATATGCTAACTAACTGAAGATACAGCTGCCCCACAGCTATCTCTGGGCAGTGATGCTGCTATCCAGAGAAAACCTCTCATCAAAGGTCATCACTTCCAAGAATTATGAGTGACTACAAAATAGGCTGTAGCACTCTGTATGAGACCAAAGAGCATGAAGGGGGGAAAAAAAATAATCCCCAGATATGCATGTGCAGAAAAAAGGCTGAACTTGGCCTTTATGCACTTACAAACCTATTCTTCTTCATTGAAAGCACAGACCTATCAAAGCCACACAGATTTATGACTATTCAACGGTTGGCAGCTTTGTGCAGGGAAAATGACAATTTCTGGTTGAGAATTAGGCAGAAACCCATTTCAAAGTCAAACCTCTTCAGAACTCAGGACTTCCTGCCTGGCAGACTCCTTTTGAAATTGGGCTGTAGGGTACAGTATGAAGGAAAAAGGAAGCACAGAAAATGTCGTTCATTATTAAGAGACAAAAATCTCATTATACTGAAAAGAGCAGAAATTACTCCTTTTTACACTGGGGCACAGAGGCATATCTGCAAGACAAGAATTTATGACAGACATTTGGGTTACAGCAATTAGACCAGCAGAGCTGCTTGCCTGAAGGTTTGCTTAGTTAAAAGGTCAAAGTCATGCCAGTGAGATGCCTACCTTTGTCAAAGGCTTTTGCTCCACACTTAAGTCTTGACCCTTTTTCTGGCAATAACATCATTAAACCACTCCAAAGAGTCCTGACTGTAACTGAAGGCAGTGCTCATACTATGCTGATAGTCAGCTTTAAGGAAGGAAAAGTCTCTCTCACACATAATACCAGAGACGGTGGGATCAAGGGAATATAAGGATCAGTAATATTTAACATCTTCACTGGGGACATGGAATGTAGGATTGAGTGTACCCCTAGCAAGCTTATGGCTGACACCAAGCTGAGTGATGTGGTTGACCACAGAGGAAATGGATGCCATCCAAAAGCTTGAGAAGTGGGCCTGTGCTAACCTCATGAAGTTCAACATGGCCAAATGCAAGGTCCTGCACCTGGGTCTGAGCAATACCAAGCACAAACACAAGTTAGGGGGAGAATAATGGATCAAGAATAACCCTGAGCAAAAGCACTTGGTTGATGAGAAACTCCACATAAGCCAGCAACGGGACCCTGAAGTCCATAAAACCAACTGTGTCCTGGGCTGCATCAAAAGAAGTATGGCCAGCAGGTCGATGGAGGTGCCCCTCTACCTGGCTCTCATGAAGACCCCCACCTGGAGTATTGCACCCAGCTCTGGAGCCCCTGACAAAAGAAGCTGCTGGAGCAAATCCAGAGGACTTGCTGATCATCACACTGATGATCAGAGGGCTGGCTGGATTGGGGCTTTAAGCAAACTGGTCTAAGGGAAGGTGTCCCTGCCCATGACAGGAGGGATGGAACTAGATGGAACTTTAAGGTCCCTTCCAACCCAAACAATATTATGGTGCCACTGACACTGAAAATCAGCAGGAGACCACTCCAGGATGTTGGAAGTAGTGACACGCAAAGGTAAAAAACAAAAAATCTTGAACATAACACCAGCCCTGTTCAGGTTGGTTGAGGACTGCCATATTTTCAGATGCTTGCTTTGGAAACAAATTTCCAAAAAGCGAGACTGTTTCAGGAGATAACATATCATTATGTTCCTATCATAAGTACAGTACACACTACAATTCCTAAAATACTGTAAACAATTAGTGGAAGAGTAAATTTAAGACACAAGTATGTCACAAGATGTTTGAGGACAGAAACATATAAATACGCTGCTCCCTGGAGTAAAGGTTCAGTATCTGGTTGCACCAAGGTATTTAGCACCAACTACTTGCCCTCACTTAACAGGAGATCCTGAACTGAAAAAAAAGAGGAAATGGCGAATGTCACCAAAATAGAAAACCAGAACCCCAGCATCCTGTTATTAGCATAATCCCTCCATGTTATATGTCAGAAAATTTGAAGGTTACACATTCATTGCTGAATGGCTATTCTGTTTTATGGGAATATAGCCTTGCCTTGGAGTTGCATTAATGATTTTTGGGAAACACTTAAAATTACAGGCTAATGTAGAACTCTTCACAGGATTGCCCTGGAAAATTTATAAGCCTTGTGCTTCAAGTGCCATGGAAATGTGAAGGCAGAAAAACTTTCATGATCTGTAGTCTAAAGGGATGGACACTTAAGAGTGGAAGAGATTAAAACAGTCTGAACCAGAAGTGCGTAAGTTTATTGTACAAAAAGAGCACAGACTCCCCTAGGAAGGAAGTCTTTCAGGAGCTGTAAGCTATGAAATGACAGAACCACTGACAGAAGCTGGGTATCTGCCAGCATGAATATCTTCTTCAAGAGAAGAAGAAACAAGAGTTGTCAGTATTTCGTTGTAAACAAGGGGAAATTTCAGAAAGATGTTATACAGAATTTGCCCTCATGACATGCTTTGATTAAAAAACATTTTAAAATTTATTTTTTAATTATAAACTTCTCTATTGCTTAAGATGATTATGGTTTACATGTCAGCTTGAATGCATGACTTTTTAATTAATTAATTGGCTGATGCAAAATATGCATCCATATGATTGGATATGCAGCCAATCAATTACTAGTTTGTGACTAGCTACTTTATTAAAGAACTGTCCATACTTAGTGTACAAGGTGACATTTTTCATATTGACATTTATCAAGATTAAAAAATGACTTGATAATGTTCCAAAAACATCGATAATTTCCTCTTCTTAATAGATGGAAAATTCATAGCTGAGAAACAGGGGCTTACATAGGAAAAGATAGAACTGTACTTGGAGCTACTGTTTAGGTAGATATATGTATCTAAATATACATATAATATACGTATATATACCTACACAGCTTGCTACTGTTTAGGTAGCACAAATACGTTTGGTGCTGCTGGACTCTCATTTTTTTTTTTTTTAAAGAAAAATAATGACTGAAAAAGCATCCTAGGTTGATTTATTTAGCATTGTTTCTAAAATAACAAGCTTTGAGTTAGTTTTTTCTAGTTAATACATATTAAGACATTCCCAATTTTAAAGAGAATGTAGCAAGCAACTTTATTTTTAAAATAAACTGCCAAAAAAGTAGACCAGCAGTATAGGACACAGAGATAATCACAGTTCATGTGAGGAAACACAGAACAGTGAACTAGCTGGCTTTTCTACTTCTCTGTAAGATCTTGCATTCTTTTAACATTTGAAATGTTAACTGGGAGAGACTTGCTCAATGTTGTACAAAACATTAGTCATAGAAGGGAAAACTAATTTTAAAAAACTTAAAATCAACTGTCTTCCTGAAAGCTCTGCAGGGATTCTGTGTGCTTCAAGACAAGAGTAGTCTAAGCCATGATTTCATAAGCAGCTTTAAGCAATTCAAAGATCAAAGATCTGTCTTTCTTGATGTACTACTGTGCTGCTGTTTCCCAGGTCTGATTTAGCTTGCTGAGCTGCCCAGAGTTGGTTACTTTACTTTTTTTTTTGGAGAAGTGACATAGCAGTGAGATGCAGGAGCTGACCTGCCTCACCCTGCAGATGTATGCTCATTAGTGCTGACAGAAAGGATGGCTGGGAACGTGCTAACGAGGGCAGAGCACACACAGCACCGGCATGACTTTCAGTCAAACCCTTCAACCACAGCCTTCATTTACGAGTTGCCCCAAATGTGTGTGGTAAAATGTGCAGTATATTTACCCAGAAGTTTTCTGATGCTACGGTTCAGTGCTTTTCCCAGTTAATTTTGTTGGCCTCAAGCACTGACGTTGTACTGTGTCTCTGTATGACGCTTTCTGGGTGCCTGTGCATTTGATTACCTCTTTTCCACAAACTTTATACGTCCACTATGCCATCTCTTGTTGCCTCAGGGCACAGCTTTGTAGAAAACAGAAAATACCCAGTTCACCCAAAGAGTGCCTTTTAGTACTAATCTTAACCTTTACATGTTGGGATTGGGGAGACAAACCTGAAACTGCAGTGAGAATCTGAGGACTGTTGCAGGGAAACCTGACTTTCACACTGACTGTCCTTTGCTTTCAGACCATCTGTCCCTACCAGTGTATTTTTAAAAAAGGCTATTTTCAAGGGGAGGTAATAACAGGGTGGCAACTGCATTACCTGCCAACCCTCTGCAGGCCTAGCTGGGAGCAGGATCTCTCTCCTCCACCAGGAAAGCTGCGTGCACAGCCTTATTTATTCTCCCAGCTTCCAGCCTATCCTTCCCAAACTGAGGACTACAGGCACATTGGAGTAAGTTTGTTTGGAAGAGGATGGGGATGAGTCCCTCCCTTGGTGGGATCACAGCATACATGTGCCTCATTAGCTGCAGCTCACCATGCTCACCTCCCTCCCAACTCATCCCGTGGTCACGGGCTGGCTCCGAGCTGGATGCTCCATACACTCACACTCAGGAAATGCTCTCACCTCATCCACTGGTCACTTTAATGAACCTGTTATCTTCCAGAGGAAAGGCAATGGTAACACTTTAAAAAGCATTAAAGTGGCACTGTTCTTCTATTTAAGGAGGAGACAGCTTGTTTGTGCTGCAATGCTCCCCAAGCAGTGGCAGACAACGAGCACATATCTTTCTATCTATTTATTAATTGTCAGGTTCTTGGCACATGGCTTCCTTGCTCAGATTACTGCTTCAGGTAAGAGGCCCTGCCTGTTTATTAGAAAAGTGCTAGTATATGAAAGCTCTTCCTAAGAGCTTAACTTCAGGATTACTCAACTGCTATAGCACAGAGCTAAAGGTTAATGTGTCAGTAATACACAGAAACACTGAAAATGCAACAGAAAATTATAGTGAAATAGCTATACAGATATATGCAGTGCATCTGAATTATACTACATTCATTTTTGTGGTTATTCTACCCTAAAAAATACGTACCATAGGCTTTTCCCTAATCCTCTTATACTTTTCCTTTTTGTTATTAGAGCAGAACCGTGACAATTTTCTATTGGCATTGCTATTATAAACCCTATAAACCCTATTTCTGTGAGAGTGGATAGCTCATCTCTTAGTGTTCAATAGGATTAAAAACTGTACGGTTTCAGGCTACACAAATCTTTTTAGTTAAACAAAAGAAAAGGGTTGATTCGGTTGGATTTTGGTTCGGTTAAAAAGCACTATTTTTTCCTCTTTTCTTCAGCTTTAGATGCATTTCATGTTACCTCAAGACCATTTGATGAACATATGCCATCTTTTGTTACCTCAGGGAACAGCCATCCATATATGCTACCCACAGAGAATGAAGCTAATCACAAGCAATCTCCCTCAGCTGCTGCAAAGGAAGAATGACTAATACAGTGGTCAAGTTCTTTACTTAGAAAGAAGAATAATTTCACAAACGAAACATTTTTCCACAAAGATGAGAGCAATTTTTTACAGATTTTTTTTTTCATTTTTACTGGCACAAGTAACTATACTGACTTCTGGTAGCAGCCGTAACTCAACCACAAATTTATGTCCCAGCCGCCTGAATTCTTAGATAGAATCAGAAAAGCAACAAATGATCTACTTATAGCATTGCAAATAGCCAGGGTAGCTGGATGAGGCCTTGGTAAATAAGAAGTTAAGGGATTCAAGCATCTTATGACTTGGTAGAAAAAACTCTCACATTTAGGAATAAGGAAATCTCCCCTTACCTGAGACATCCTTTCACGATGTTTAGCCTCAAGTCTCTCCTTAGCTTTCTGGAAGTGGGCATGTTCATTCTCATCTCCAGGTGTCTCCAAGTATTTGTCAACAGCATCCGGAGTGCTAGCAGCTGTGGTAGGGACTGAGGCAAAATTTTAAAGCAGGGAGAGGCAAGGGAGGGGGAAGAAAAGTAGAGTTTCTACTTTAGTATAGGTAAAATTTAGTTGGATGAAGCAAGAAACATCTGCTCTATTTCCATTGGAATAAAGACATTCATTTCACTGCAGAGGAAGATAAAAAATGTAGTTTATGAGGATATGTTAGATGCAGAAGATATATACATATATATATATATGTATTTCCCCAACATCCCATTTTATAAAGCAGGAGAAACTCTTCAGAGTGAACAAAGCAATGTTAATTAAACAGGTTAGAAATGGCTATCAAAGGAAAAATTCCATGGCAAAAAAAAAAAAAAAAAAAAAAAGCCTGGCAATGGTTAAATATATACGCTAGCAGAAAGCCCTTTGCAAAGTTACACACTTTGTATATTAGTTTATTTTTAAATGGTAAACTGCAACACATGAATGGCAATGCAAATACGTTTTAAAGCACCTATGGACTCCACAGTACCCTAATAAAAGAACTCAAATCTCTCCCTTAGTAACAGTTTGGCATCACAGATATTTACTTTATTTGTAACAGCTTTGATTAAAAAAAGCCTTCATGGATGCTGGAAATAATCAGGAAGCCTGCACTAATTGCTGGCCACTCCTGTCAGATAACCAGGCAATACCTATTGCAGTGGTAAGCAGGAAGATTTGCATTTGAGGTAATCTGAGCAAAGTAACAACAGTTCCTTCAGTACCCAGTGACATCCAACAACCTCCTACACTAACTAGAGTAACAATTCTGTGCTAGGGCTGAACCAGCAATTAAAAAACCTCTCCAATGATGATCATCTCTACATGTTCTAATAGACGTGAATGGTTTTGGCTGCTGGTGGTATAAATTGACTGATGGGTTTTTTTAAGTTACTCACTAGATCAAAGGAAAGGCCTCGCTTGTCTCAAAAGAAACAAAAATCTACAAGCAACAAAAAAAACCCCAAATCAAGAACTCATATGTAGCGCATATTATCACTCCTCCCACCATTTTTAGATTTGTTTCATAAACATTTAATTATAAGTTTAGATTTTGCAAAATTGTGAACTTTGTTACTGAAGTACAATAAGAAACAAACAAGAACAAATAAGCTTCCTAAACGGCCACCTAAATTACAAAAAAACCCAAAAAAACTTAGTATTTCCAGTGGTTACTCTCACAACTTCAGACAACTTAAATTCTTTTGTACTGCCAAAAAAGCATGAAAGTTTTCCTTCATTTCAAACTCTTAATGATAACCCATCTTCAATGATAATGTGGTTTGTGCTGGAGTGCAGTGCTGCCTGCCAGAAAGGATACAGCCAATGTAAACAAAATCCAAAAATAAACCACCCAAAGCTCAGACCTAGTGAAAACATTTCTGTAATGCTCAGAAGGATTTCTTAATATCTTTGTCTTTTAATCTCTCCAGCACCAAATAAATTTTATTTTTATCCTTCCTGAAGCTGACGTTAAGCATTTTAATTCCATTTAGAAAACAAAATATTTTATTTCAAAGCAGGAAGAAATCTAAGAATGTCAGATGGAGCAAAGGCCATTCCTTCCATGTCTCATGACTGGATCTGCAGCAAACACCACGAGATGAGAGCAATAAATATTTTTTTGCAGTGTTCAGCTAACCTTGCTGGATTCTCCTTCCATGACTCTCATTTTATTTTTGAGACTTAACATTTATAATATGGTGTGGCAATGAGTTCCATGGTTTAATCAGGCACTGTGTAAAGAGGATTCCCCTCTGCCTAAATTTTCCATCGCTGCCTCTGCAGGACACAACAGAGTTTAACATGAGGAGATCTCCAGCACATTTGTGGTCCTTCTCCATCTTTTACAGATTTTTTTACTTAATTTTTTTTTTTTTTTTAACTAAACTTAAGTCTGTACAAATGTGAGTGGAAAGAAGTAATGATATAAATAACAGTCCAATGAATTATGCAAATTTAACCTTTAATTTATTGAACAGGAAAAAAGGTCATCAGCGTTTGCACTGAGATCACTTAAAGACACCTGTACATTCAAGGTCTGATTTTAAAAATCTCTTGTCTCACAAGCCTGGCCTTTACAGGCTAGATTTTTGCATGATATGCTCATGTCCCACTGGGCTGCCTGCTGGTGTGCTTCTGAACTGGTGAGGGTGGCAGGTGTTGAGAACTGGAAAACCTGACTTGAGTGCCTGGTGTTGAGTCTGTCAGAGCATCCAGCCCCCCTCCAAAAACTGCTGAAAGCCAACTCAAACAACGAGTAGGCATTAAACACCACAGACACGGCTGTGCCCAGGAGCAAGGGAAAGGATGTGAGCAGTACACTGACACCCAACGCAATTTGCTTGCTCAAGCTAATGCTAAAGAGGGCAATACCAGTGAAAAGCAACACTACTGAACAGCAGTACTGTGTAGGAGGAGAAAGCTACTAACCCTGACCTCGTTCACTTTCTGTATTCCTTGTTCACCACCTTTGAACACCACCTTGTTCAAAAGGCTGGTGTAGCACCACACATGGCTTCCCACTAGTGCTCACAAAAAGCAAGAGGGCTTGGAAACACACAAGTGGGCTGACGGGACCTGTGTCTCACGGCAAGCAGTTCAATCAGGTATATTCACCCATGAGGGAGCAGACTACTAATTTGATTTAGAAAATTTCTACTGAGAAAGGATTTCTGAACAAAAGCCTCATCAGGAAGAAGCAAATGAGCTCTGATAGTTGGAAACCAAAGCTAGACAGAAATAAGGCCGGAAATCCAGACCCAGAAATAATCCACCTACTTTTCAGCAGTAAGTGCACAATGTACACACTGATTTATACAAAAGCATTCTTGGAAACATCCTGCTTCTGCATCTCCTTCCAAGACCCAGCCCATGAAGAAGTGTGAAAACAAGGGGAACAAGAGGTGTTTTCTCTCCTTTCCTGCTTGCTGCTGGCACTGGTCCATGCCTAGCACACACCAGAGAACCCAGCTTGCTTGCCTCCCTGGAATGTTACCTTGGCCACCAGTGGCCTCAGAGACCAACCAACCTACCAACACTGACCACAGCTCATCCGGCAAACAGAAACACTGTTTCAACTCTTAAAAAACAGGGATAATAAACAGGGATAATTTTAATTTTAAAATTTCAGCACATACACTTAGAAAAATACTAAAAGGTGACACAAATTTGTCATATATGGTTTTGTTTTCTGTTGTAACTGCGATTCAGAAACACTCTTTATGACAGGTTAGCTATTCATGTCATTTGAAACAAAAAATGTTTCTCTGACAAAAAAAATCAAGTCTGCTTAAAACCAAAATAACCCAACTTCGCTCCCTGTATTTACAAAGCCCACAAATAATTACGTGACAACTTCACCATCCAGTATTCAAAAAACCATGATGACCAACAGAATGCTAAAACCCCCTGTGATTCCAACACTGTGATAAGTGATAGCTTAACCTCTCTCCAAAGAGTTACAAAAGTACTGTGCCTCCCTTCTGCATAAAGCAGAAACGTTTCAAAACTTTTTCACTGCTGAAAACAAAAACTATCCTGTCCTTTGCACTCTAGTACATTTGAGAACTTTGTTTCTAGAGATGTATTGCATGATTTTTCAGAGTAAATTTAAAACATCTGGTCAGATATCAGTTACATGTGAGGATTCCCTAAAAGTCTGCTTCCTGATCTCATTCTGTGTCCACATCTGCTCTTAAAAGGTGGTTTCTTTTTCTGTGCATTACTTGCTTTATAAGTGAATTCATTCTACTAGTGCGTGAAGACTGATCAAAAGGGTGTGTTACAGGTATGGAAGAAAGCTGGTACCAGATAACATTTTCTTCACACTTGCATTCATTTTACCTGCCAATTACCACCTGGATTTTAAAAAAAATAAATAAATTAACTTTAAAATCCTAGCCTTGCTGGAGATGCAGATTAAATAGTACAGACAAATTACACTCTACACATTTTGCTAGTTAACAAAAATCCCCTACTTATCAGAAGACCAGGGGAAAAAAGAAAAAAGGGGTGGGGGGGAACCCAAACCCCACCAAGAAAAATGCAACAATATGCCCCCAAATCCTGTGTTACTATTTCAAATAAAAATAAATAATACATATCAGCCTCTGCAGTGAAAGAAAGAACAGTCATCACCAACCTCACATGAAGTGAAAAGACAAGTGGATGGCCCCTTTTCTGAATGATATTGGCTACTGCATATAAAATGGGAAAAAACTGAAATGGAAGCATTACCCAACTACAATGTAGTATTCAGTGGAAGCATTCGTTGCCTCTGGATTCCAGGTATGGCAACTGCCTCATTAATGAAGGATTAAGAACAAAACTTTCAGTTGTTGACTAAGATCACAATTACAGGACTTCTGACAATCACAAGTGCACATGGAGTATCTCTAGCAAGAAGTTTTTCTATTACTGCTACCTTCTGAAATGATCTGCTTTTACAAGAGGGCATACATATTCTTTTCTGAGTAACCTACTCTGCTTACAACAGGGTGGCAAAACCAATGAACAGAATCTAAAAAACTAGGAAGGGAAATAATGATTACCTTTTTATTAAAAACAAAACAAATTACCAACTGAATGATAAAAGTGAAGGCCTCAATAGTTTTATCTAAGATGGTAGTAAATTACTGTTATTTTAAAAATGGAGAAAAGGATGTATCAGGGTGAGTTTTTACATGAAAAGTTGTAAAGTTTAATATAATTTAATTATTTGAAGAAAACAGTGTGCCAAACTGGTATATGTTCTAGCGGAAATCAACACTGGGGCACAGAACACTAAGTGTATTTACATACTATATATAATTTATAATCTACTGCATTATAGAGAGAACCATACTCATTCACAGCACTGTAATCTGGAGGACAAGCAAAGTGTCATTCCTTTCCACTTTTAATTACCTTCTCTTCATACAAGCACTCACCAAGACCAGTTTCTGAAGCTTGTCTAAAACTAAAAGGGAGGGCAGAATTCAGAGTCAACAGCACAAGGAAGACCTTGTAAGAATGAAAACCAGACAGCCACAGCTTTAATATTTTACCTGTAAGCAGAGCTGTTGTCACTGCTAATTTCTTTTTAGGGGCTTGAGGGGCAAACAGACAGCACTGCTGTGCTCCAAGGTTTAGCATCACCCCTGGATTCACAGGAGTTCTGGGAGCCAGATCTTTCTCCCTGTGGCTCATCAGCACATCTCCCTGCCTGCAAGCTAACTGCAGAGCCATGAAATGTGACTGGTACTCCTGTCCTTCAGGCCACTCAACTCCAGCTGTCCACATTTTAATTTTCAGCAAAGATGTTCAATAATGTGATCCCCTATTACATTATTCATTGGTGTCAAGGGCCATCCATTTTAATTACATATTTATCACTAGCCTGAACACAACCATTCAGCTGGGTTTAATTGACCTTACACATATGCTTCATCCTCATGTTTTGACAGTTATTTTTAAGACATCAAAAATTTTTTCTGAAAGTAAAGTGTGCTTCATAAAAACTGAGAAATCATGACATTATGGTGTGGACTCACAAAGCACAAAACATGGACAGACTACATAAAAACAGGCATGTTCTTCTGTCAGGAAAAAATTTGTGCATGTTGGTACTAATTAAAAAAAAAAAATATTCCCCTGCAGCAGCCGTGGTTATATGCTCAGGGATCATACCTAAAAAGAATTACCAGTCTGAGACTTGACTTTCCACCTTCAATTGCAAGCTGCCTCTTAGCTTTCAAAATTTCATTAAGTTAGATCAATGTTCCTAAAGCATTTTTAAACAACGTCTGCTACTTTAAAGAGATTCCAGGAATAGGTAACATGAAGAAAGTTAACACATGAAAGAGAACGCAGTGTTCCAGAGGTATGCTCTTTCCTTTCTTAATAGCTGGTTCATCTCATTGTTTTTATTACCCATCACAGCTAAGCTACTTCGTTGCAAACAACTGCATATAGTTTCTGCAGTATTTCATAACCTGCATTAATATTCTAAGATCAATTACAGGTCAATATAGCAACCTCAGCCTGAGAAAATAATTAAGTGTATTGAGATGGAAAAATCACATGTTTAAAAGTTACATTTCCTTTTGAACTTTACTTTGCAAAGACTGATTCTATCTCCCTTTGAGGTGTTTTAACTTCAATAGTCGGCATGGCATCAAAACAATAGGCAGCTTGAAAGAAGTTTAGTGAAATCTCTCACAGATAATTCTTGGAGAGGAAAAGAAAACTTATATCCTATTCATATTATTCCTCATCTTTGCCTTAACTAAAGTCAATACTTGCCACATAAACTTAATTTTTTTTTAATCTAAGAATCCTTCTGTGTAAGAACTTCTGGATACATTTCCTATGCATGCACAACTAGAACTTGGCAATCATGCTTTTATTGCATCTTCATGAGTGCAACTTCCTTTCTGTCAGTCCTAACAAATGCAATTTTGCCTCCCTTATATCCATTTGACACCCATCTTGGCCATTAATTGCTCAGGTCATCCACCTCTGAGTTCTTTGATCCATTTTATGCTTGGGAGAAGGTCCCAAAGCAAACTTTCCTCCATCATCTTTGCAACACTCTGCTTCAAGGTCATTCTCTTTTTATTTGTCATCATAAAATTAAAATATTTATGAGGGGAAACCCCCCCCCAACATTAAATTCTTCACCTGTTGCATCAAATGAGATTGCTGTGAATAAATACAAGATAGAAATACTCTCCTGAACACATCTTCTGCCAAGGTTGTAAACAAGAGTCATAAAATTCCATGGAGTAAACACAACAACAGAACAAGTCACAGCAAAAAGTGTCTATAATAATACTTGGGATTTAAAACTCCTAATGCTTGAAATAATTAATACTTGAACACTTGCCTCTTGTACATAAAAATATTTGGATAATTTTCCTTTTGAATCTTAATCTTTACTGAACTGTTTTTGAAAAAGGCTCACTCCAACACTGTCTCCATGTGTGGTTCAAGGGTGAAATTTACACAGATGAAGAAACATAGAAACAGAAATTAGTCACTTGCATCCACTAAAGGTTGTAGTCAGTATTAACAATTTAAATTGATTATGTAAGAATTCATCTTATTACAGCTCCTAGGCACTGATGCTTAATGTCAAGCATCCACAATGAATGAAGAACTGCAAAAATACATTTTTCTTACGATTTCATCTACACTATTTGAAATTGCACTCAACCAAGATGTGTGATTCAGCTGGGTTTTCACAGCAGAGGAGATAACACTCATTAGATATGGGAAATTTGTGATGGAGACAGTGGGAAAGGTACACATTTAAGTGAAGTCTTAAGAGGTAATGTCCTCTTTACTGCTAATTTGGGAAGCAGAAAGACAACTGAATATGAAGAGCCCTTGTGATGAAGCAACAGGCTGTCCTACTGTGACTAGTTTAGTGAATTTGTAATGACTTGGGGATTTTTATTCATTACAATAGAAGACTGTAATTACTATGTGACATGCTTCCTTGAAATAGCACTACTTACAAAGGCAGATTTTAAGGATTCAAAATGTTATCATTGGACTTCGGTACTTTAAATTGTATCTCCTGTAGTGCTGTGACAAATTAGTATTGTAGCTAGTTGCTGTGGTGAATACTTTCCAGCATGAAGTGCGTTGTCAAAAAAGCATTCCTGACATGAAGCAACTTGCAGCTCTACCACTTTCAAAGTCAGGGGGCTGACAACTCCCCCCAAAACCCCATGAGCACTCCAAGGGCAGTATCACCCACTCCAGAGGAACATACTCCAGACATGGCCTGCTTTCTGTCTCTGACCTCAAGCTCTTGCAGCCTCTGCTGCTGTACAGATAAAATAAGCAATCACTCAGTAAATAAGACAAGGGATTAAAACATGATATCTAACTAAGAATTTGGCATACTTTACCATTCTGCTTGCAGGAATGCACTGCAGGTCCTTAATGCCTTAGACATGCTCTGGAAGCTGGCATGCAAGTATAGCTGTTAAAACATTTTACTTTCTGCTAACCAGGGAGATGTCAAGATCCCAAACAAGCAGCAAACGGATAAAGGAAATTCCTGACATGAGAAGAAACATCTTACAAGCCTTTGCTGTGAAAAGTTACAGTGTGTTACTCACAGTAACTCTGAGGAGAAATTAAACTGTACACTAAAAAATGCAAGAGGGTCATGAATTTTCCCCTCACAGCCATAGGAATCCAGTACAAAGATAAAAACCCCTACTGTACAAAAAAGGTAACTTTAATGCTATGTTAAAATTTAAAAAAACTGACTGTGTGACCCGAGTTCAGTTCAGTCCCACTTTAGATGCAAAACAAATGAAACCGTGGCAGCACAAACTCCACTTTGCTCTGAAAGTGCAACGCTGCAGCTGCAGGAGCTGCTGGCAGAACAGTCTCCTATGCAAGTCTCCTATATTTGTGAGAAGAAATTTTTTCAGCTTTGAAGCTATTCAGACCCGTAAATTAAGACTCGAGCATTAAGGTAATTTCAAAATAATACTTATTTTAAAAATAATATATTTCCTATAGCTTTAAGAATGTTTAACAAGCAGCAACTAAGAGACAAGTGAAAAATTTCATCAGTTTTTAGTAAAAAAAAAAAAGTGTAGTGTACACTAAATTACTTCTTAGTATGACAGTAAGACAGAAATCATTCCTTCAATAACAACAATTTATCACCTTCTGCTTATTCCTGTCAATACCTACCCATTCTGAGGGCATTAAATCTGAATTAACTGCCTGATATATCCTAATGACTTCAAGACCACACAGTAGAAGCCTGAGCAACTGCAGAGAGTACCAAACATCCTTATTAAAAATCAATAGAGAGAAAGCATGTGGCCTGGAAGGCTGAAGAAACTGGTAACAAGATTCTTAAGTTCTTCTGCTCCTAAGGAAATTATACATCAATTCCCATGTAGCTGGGTGATGAATGAAAAAAAATTTGACAGCAGTATCTCCTACCTGAAAGACAAATAATTTTTGTAAAATCTCAGAGCATTTGCAAATTTATTGATAGCAGAGACAGTCTTCAGGCTTTGCATGACAGGACAGACCCATCTTTTCAGATCAAGGCAAAAGATTTCAGTAATAAAATACTTTTTCCCCTGTAGACAATGTATTCATAACATTAGTATTCACTACTCGAAATTTCAGTATTCATAGTATATGACTATTTCTGACAACAGAACATTCTCAGGTTTTTGGTTCAGTTCAATTTCAATGAAAAAAATAAACTCCCATCCCACCCTTTCATCCTTTGCCCACCACATTAAAGGGAAACCCAATTGCTAACCACTATTTCTTACTACTCTTTATAAAATCTAACTAATTTATCCTGCAAAGCAAACTGCAGCTAGACAAAGGAAAGATGTGCTATTCGCATGCACCTTGTCTCCTGCCTAAGAGAGACCCACGGGTGTTTCACAGGACACAAGGAAGCAACAATAATACGAACATCAGAGAGAAATGGAGGGAAAAATGGAGTAAATAAATAAGGAGGGAGGGGGAAGTGGAC
This sequence comes from Florisuga fusca, assembly GCA_038090715.1. NCBI lineage: Eukaryota > Metazoa > Chordata > Aves > Apodiformes > Trochilidae > Florisuga > Florisuga fusca. Next base: position 29,715,997 of record JAAWXA010000004.1, on the reverse strand, counting down.
AGTTGAGGAAGGCATAAAGATCAACTAGAAAAATTAACTTAAAGGTGACAAGGAAAAAAAAAGAAAGACAGAAGAGGGGTGGCCTCAGTGCAAACTGTTCTCCACTGTTTTCCCTCTTCTCTCCTATGGGATTGGGGTGGAGCTGGTGTCAGCATAGGTAGAACAAACCTCTTCCAACAACATTAGATCAGTACCAAAGAAAAGATTAAGCGCTGAAACTTGTAATTATTTTCATTACCATTTCTGTTTAGCAAAATGATGAAAAAGAAGGAGAAATAGCATGGTGATATTCCAACAGTAGATGAAAGCAGAGGTAAAGTTATTTTAGGCACAGAAATAACAGGTGTATAGATCAGGGTACAGAACACCATGAAATAACATGAAAATGCGGGAACAAAAGTACAGCTGAAGTGGCTTAGAAAGTATACACCGTAGACTCAGATGTTGTTTGAAAAACTTCTGAAGAAAAAAAGAAAAAAAACCCAACCCAAAACAGGAAAAAGCCCTCTAGGAGATCTATTTTAAAAGACAAATTACTAGCTTTTTTCTCCATCACAAGTTGTGCAAATGAAGCCAAGCAGCTCAACCTCAACTCAACCTAACCAAGTACTCAACCTAACTCCATTTTCCTCAAAAAGACTCAGACCAAGGTAATTGTGGAAAGAACACAAACAGTGATGTTCTTGGCATTGCTTTGTTGAACTGAACCTAATGAAAAAAAAACCACCCCAAAAACCCACAAAACCAAAACCAACCAAATCAACAATAGAAAGTAATATCCTGGGTTTATCTAAATATCTTAACGAATGTCATATATAGCAAATTTAGAAGTTGTTTCTCATTTCATTTCTGACTCCACATGCTGTGAGGGAATTGCCAGTTTTTGAAGAGAAGATAATTTATTTTCCCAAACAGTACAAGCTTTAACAACTTCTGCTGCCAAGAGGCAAGTTTGAAGAAGGACGAAAATTTAATTTCCAACCTTCATTCAATCTGTAATATTCCTTTTAAGATCATGGCTGAGGTCACCCCTTGTAGCAGATTTCCTGCAAAAAGATCACTACGTTGTTTGGAACTGTAATACAGTAAACTCTGGTAGCTTGCTAATATAAGCATTCAGTGATATGATTTCACCTATAACCTGTACATGAAAGGCAATGACACTGAATTATCAAGACCAGAATCCAAATCCAAACCAGAATTCAAATTTTACAGTGCAAAAATAATTCTCATGAAGTCTGTTTTGTGATGCAGCTACTCTTTTCGTCAGCAACACCCTTCCCTAATTTTGCAGAACTCTGAAAGCCAGAATTGACACTCTCACATTTGAAGTGCTAGTTGAGTAAATAGACATCTGTATGCAAGATGCATAATCTTCAGGTATCTTTGAGTCTGCATACAGTCCCACTGCAGAATTTGGACAAAGGAATGCAAGGAATGCATCTATATGGGTCAGTTTGAAGGGCAGAAGCCAAAAGCAAGCTGTAAAAACTGGATGTTCAAAAAAGCTGCAGTCTTGCAAGAGTCAAGCCCTTACTTACGTTGTTGTCCAGCCTTCCCAAAAATATTACAGATTTTTTTAGTAACACTGACAAAGGCAGTAATAATTCTTAATTCCTACCAGGTATGTGAAAAGCAAAGCTTCGTGCAGGCAAATCATATTCAGTCCTGTCATTGTCCCCTTGCTAACTGAGACTACTTCCAGATATGAAGTAGCAGAAGGTTCAGTTTCCTACCCATTTTCCATTCTTAGTTTTAATAGCCATCATCTAGTCTGGGATTCAATCACCACTTACACATGATACTCACCCACATGTAACTATAAAAGATAATCCTTTACAAATTCTCTGTTGGTCACAACACTAAACAATAAACATTACCTGAAACTAAATGTACAAGTGGCTTTTCTAGGCTTATTGGTCAACATACCTCTCATTGCAGTGTTTTTGCTATGCTTCTAATCTACACAAGTCCTCTATCTTCAGTTTCTTTTTCTCCTTTCATGTCTACAATTTGAATTGCTTGTCAATATCACATACCCTACATTTTTCATCACATATTTTTTTTCTTCTTTAGTAATATCTTTTTTTTCCTACTACTTTTCTAATTTAACTTGTCAAAAAATCCCAGTTTTTCTTGCTTGTCATAGGTAACTCAGAGATGAGTCTAACATGGTAACTTAATGCATCAACATTTCCTTCTTTTAGCAAATATAGACCTCACTCCAATCTACTGCATAGTTTTTCTCTTCACTATTATGTTCTGTCTCACTGCAGAAGCTGATCATTGTCCACAAGGTATCCTCATTCAACTTATGGTTGACTTTCTCCACATCTATCTATGGAGCTTTGTCCTGAGCAGCTCAGGAATGCAGAGATGAAATGCAGCTGCAACACCAGAGCAGCATTTTGCTTTCACAACTGCTTTTGCTCCTGCTCTACTAAAATACAGGTAAGTTCCTCTGCTCCATGGACACACGTTGCACACCTTGCTAGGGCTCTGCTTATGTTTGTGCGCATTTCAAAGCCTTCTACACACTGCAAACTTTCCTGGGTGCAATTTGGAAAGTATTTCACTAAAAGCTGCCCTAACATGCTGCTTCTGTTCTGCTTCTCCATGCCCTGTGAGCAGGCTGAGCAGAGAGATTCCCATCTGCTGCCAAGGAAGACAGGAGGGGAGCGTACCAAAGGCTCCAGAACCAAAACCCAGCTGTGAAGTCCAGCATCTGATTCATCAAATTCAATACCCAGTGATGAAGAAAGCCATCTTCTCCAACAGAAAATCACTGTGCAAATACTTTTTCTTGAGGGAAAATGGTAATTAAAATACAAAGTGTGGTAAAACAAGTAAATCACAGGTGATTCACATCCATGTGTACGGCAGTCCTCAGGGAAACCTAAAAAAAAGAAAAGTAATTTCTCCCCTTTTGGATGCAAATACACAAAGTATTCAATCAAACTAAACAAAAAGAAAGAAAATCTGGATATAAACATTCTGTCGTTATTTTGTTATACTGCTTTGATCAAAAAAGGTCAGAAATAATACATAAAAACACACTCTAAAAACTACGTGCTATTTTTCAACTTACCTGCACCTCGCCTAAAGTTTGTGGCTTTTCCTGCACGTTCACTGTATGCCCACACACAGAGACACACAAAAAAGGCTTTGAACAGAAAATCAAGAAAGTGCAAAGGCCCTCGCCCAAAGAAGTGTTAGGTCTACCTGCAGACCCCCATCTACAGCGCGAAGAAGCTGCCCACTACCACGCTGGGTTAGCGAGAGGCCAAGGAGGATCTAGAGGTGTCGGAGAGACCGCGGCCGAGGGTTAGTGAGAGCCCAGGCCGGAGGTTTGGGTTAGTGAGAGCCCAGGCCAGGGGTTTGGGTTAGTGAGAGCCCAGGCCTGCTGTGGCACTTACTGAGGCTGCCACAGACCGCCATGCAGTACTCCTCCGAGTCAAAGTTGTTCCGGTTCCCGCCGCAGCCGCCGTAAAAGAAGGGCGCGCACTTTCCTTCGGCCACGTCAAAGTACCAGCGGGAGATCATCGCGCGGCAGGGACCAGTCTCGGCTTGCTCAGAGCACACCTCTAGTCACAGGAGACCCGGAGGAACCACATTTAGCATGGAAACGGGATTGTCTGTTTTTTTTTTTTAATTAGGTGCCTCTCAATGTCAACGCTTGCACGAGGAAGGAGATGCACCCAAGGAGGTGTTTCAGGGAGTGGGAAACCCTCCTGCACGAAACCACCCCAGAGACAACAAAGGTAAACTTTGAATTGACTCAGATTCATGACACTAAGCCTCTTTACTCTGCCTCTACTTCTATGTTTGTAGCTACTTCATCCACACAGAGGGAGGGAGGTGCTGCCCCTGAAACAAGCTCCAGGATAGTGGCAAGGGTACATGTGTTTTGTCTTGCTTCCAGACCAGAGGGTACAAACCACTGGCTGTCCATGAGTCTGCCAATGGCCCCAGGCAGATTCCTGCCCCCAAACCCCACTCGGTACCTCTCTGGAAGGGGAACATTTGAAAGCAGTTGTCACATATTTCCTTGTTGTTTAGCTATATAACTCCTCCCCTGCCCAAATTAAAAAGGCTTCCCGGCTTATACAAATGCAAACACAAAACCAAAAATATTTGTGACTTACAGAGGAAAACAAAAAAAATCTTTTCAGACACCTATTTACACATAGTCATTGTAAAAGAAACTCCCTCTTGAAAGCTGCCTGGCGCAGGGTTTTAATTCATAGTCCAAGGACTCAGATATATAAAAATACTGCCATTGCTTTAAAAAAAAAATTTAAACTCTGTGTTCACTCTGAACTGCTACAGTTTCTGCCTAAATCCTGCAAAACATGGAAACCTGAGGGAAGAACCAAACCACACAAAGAAAGACAAAGCAAAATTCTGATTGCAATTTGGAATTCAGCCAATTACACATGTAAATGCGTAGCCCTTTACCAATAATGTTCCAAACAGACAAAAACAGTTTTGTCTTTCAATACACTGTGTAAGTCATTTCAGATCCATATAATGTTAAACACCAATACGCCCCTCATTTGCTTTTATCCCACGCACTGCATCAGCAGACAAACTGGCAGGTTAAATGAGAAGCTTCTACTTTCTCTGCATATATTTGAATTCTGTGGAAGGCAGATCTCTAAGGGTTGAAAGGTATGAAGAAATATTAGTGCATTAGCACTGAAAATCCCCTGCATGCCCACCACCTCTCAGATGTTGGCTACAAAGAATCCTGCTTTTCAGAGTCTGTTCTGATCCATTGCTTCACTCTCCCCAGGTGCCCCACTATTTATAAATAGATTTTGTGTAAAATTATCACCAACAGTCACTGTATACCTAAATTTTCCTTAAATTTACACTTTGGGTATAATTACACATGTTTTAACATATTAATGTATGGTATATATAAATGATGTCAAGAATCAATTTCAGGGAGCAGGTCTAAGAGAAACAGATCAAAGTGTGTGCAGCCATCGAGGACGTGCTACAGATGTTGCAATTCTGTACTGAGCAATTAGGAGGAAAGGAATAGTAGTGGGTGAAGGAATAGTACCTTTTTTACTGCCAGAAAAACAAGTATATTTAATTGTCAAACACACTAATTACAATTAATTGTATACTACCGTATGACTAATTATAGACCACATCTAATATAAAAGTATTTCTTCTCATTTATTTAAAAATGAAATCCAGCCTCTGTATATAATTATACAGTCAAATCTTCACACAAAGCTAACTTTGCACAGCCTTGAAAGAGCTGTCATACGTCAATTATAAATGAATAGTGACTTGACATTAAAGAGAGAGATATAATCAAGAGAATTTTTTTGCTGATTGGAAATGTAATTTCAAAAACCACAGAGGCCTCAACAGCTCAGTCTTTCTTAGCTGATGCTGACTACGGGTTGACCTCTGCTTGCACAGCTAGCGGCTTCCAGGATTCCCTCAAAACACTAGTTCTGCTATAAAGCTGGATTGATTTCTTTATGCACTGTTGGTGTTACCGGGATGGGAACAGTTTTATCTGATATTTCCTGTAGGTACCTCTCTAACAGAAAGAGCAGCAGAGCTTTCTTTTTTTTTTTTTTTTTTCCCATGTGCAAAAGCAATGATAGCTGCCCATCAAATAACAGAAGGCAGTGCTAACAGGGAATTGGCTGTTTGGAAACCAAAGTAATTTACACACATGGAGATGTAATTGAAGAGGAGTTCAGGAAACCAAAGGGTAGCATATCAAAACCAGGAAGACTGAAACATTGCAACCCAGTGTTGCCAGGGACCTGCCTCCTGCCAAACCTGACATCTCCCACCAGGCTGCTGGTGACAATTCAGGGCGATGCCTGGACATCTTTCCCTCTGGCCTGCATAGCCAACCATACCGCTGTTCATGAGACCTTAACAGTAATTATTTAATTGCAGAGAGAAATGGTCCATTGTGCAAAAACTTTATGACCTAAATGAAGATTAAACAAGAGAGGGGAAAAATGCTCCGGGTTAATGTTTCACAACTGTTGTTTGAGGAAGCTTGGTGCCGGTCCAGTCTAGGAAATTTCTTGCTGCTGCCATCTCTTCCCCAGTGCCACCACCACCATCCACTATTGTCCATTCTCTGTGGAGGACTCAGAGTAAGGTTTCTTCACCCCTGTTTTGGGACAAAGGTACCTTTTCAAATTAGCTTCAATGCCTGGGAAATGGTGACACTGCTCCTGATGATGAGTCAGTTTCTCTTTCCATGGCTCTCCATATCCCCATCACTTGTCCTTACCGAAAAAAAAGCCACCACATTTGAACCTCATCTTTATCACCTCATCAGAGAAGATGGGAAAATGAAGTGCACAGACAGAAAATTCAGAAAGTTTTCTTGGGCTGTTAACCCAAATACCTTTTCCCCTTCCGCTGCTATGTAGAGCAGCAATTAATGCCCATGATGGATAAGCTACAGTTTTTTCAAAGATATTAGCAGCAAGCAGGCAGCATTCACTCCTAAGTGATTAATCAAAAAATTAAAAGCTGTCTTTCCTTCATATATTAATCTTGTTGCTGAAAATTGATTAAAAGATTAATTACTTTTCGCCACTGTGCAATTCGATTTCACTGGGTACCACAAATACATACATACATAATTTGTATCCAGTATAGCACTAGCAGTGACCTTTGCTATATTTAAGGAACTTGCTCACTCTCCCTCCTCTGATGATGCATTTTTGTATTTTGCTCCATGAAACTGGAGAAAATTAAAGAGGACAAGCCTCTGTCACAATCCAGGCTCATAAGCAGCCTAAATTCTGTTTTCAGATGCTTACAGTTTCCAGACCATTCTGGTGCAAGAAGAGTCAAGGTCTTACCAAGCTGGTTGATCATCCCCTGAAGAACAGTGTTGTAGCAAACCTTTTTTAATTTGCTTCAAAATTAGTAAGTGATCTACTGAAAACTAATCAGTTACATTAAACATCAGGGCTGACTGTGCTACTTATTCTTTGAAAAGCACAGAGTTCAGAACCCTAGGAAACACGTAGTCTTCAAGTATGTGGACACTGATTTATAGTGGCTTTACATAAAGTACCTCCATAAACACTCATCTACCAAAGTGCTGTAAGCAGAGCTAATTACAATCTGTGTGCAAACATTTCAGATATTTTTGATGATCAGTTAGTTATTTCATTACCATATAAATTGTTTCTTTCTGTTTCTTGAAGAAAACTGATTTTAAATCAAAGTGAAATTATAATTACTTTATTTCCCAATCTCACCTCCATGATCTTTTTCCCATATGGAACTAATACTTACTCTGTGAACACCAATATTTTCAATTGAGGGATATGAAATAAAATTTAAACTTCTAACAGGGGACAGGGTGGGGAGTGTGTTTAAAAGTACATTTACATGCTTCTACAGTTGTAAACACGAAGGTAACTTCAGGATTTGGATACATATTTACATGATTGTGAGAGCTAAGCTCATTAAAATGCTGGCACAGTCAATCTTCCAGAAATTAGATCTGAAGAAATTTAAGAAACAAAAGGACAAACAGGAGAAGTTAAGACTACCTAACTGTCTTGGGAGTTGGGTCCTACCTTTAGTTTACACCTCTGAAAAACCTCACCACTTTAATGCTTCAGCAGAGAGATAACATCATACTGGCTAGACATATTACAAGTTCTTTAATTTAGCCACAGTAATGAAAGATATACTGCATTGATGACTCTTTCTACTACCAGCCCTCCAAGTGTGAAGTTGATATTGTCAAGTACATACAAATGAACAGTACTGATGGTGTGAACCAACTCACTAGCACTGCTATGTGGCTGTCACTTCAAACAGTGTATAATATACCATGTGGGACCCAAACAAGTCTTAAACAGGGACCTAAAACACTTAGCTGCTTAAGTATATGGGACCACAATCTTATATTTTATGATTTTTATTTCACTAATAGAGTAGCTGATTAATGCAAGAGAGGCCAAAGGGAACAAAGCTCTCAAATATGTATCATGGCAGGCATACGATTCACTTTGTCGTTTGCCAGGATACGTTATATTACAGACTGAATAATTTTGGCTTGTGTGTCTTCAGGAACTGAAACCTATTGTTTCAGGATATTAATACACCTTCATCTATATTAGTCTCCATTTCTCAACTAGATGACAAAAATTAGACAACAGTAAGTGCACTCTCTTTTTCTTTTAGTCTTACTGTTCATCTTCCAAAAGGCACAATATTGTTTTGCACAATGAATTAATCAAAAGGAAATACTTAGAGATTATTTCACTGAAAAAAACACTTTCTTATTCTGAATTTATAGTTAGTAGAGCCAGCCAATTTTGACACTGAGTATCCAAAAACAAAAGCTAATTTCAGAAGAGATTTTTGGAATTAGGAGAAGACAGCTGTGAAGCTGGGACATACTCCAGGAATAAACTTGGTGCAAAAGCTATACAATTGCTTAGAAGAAAAAAAGCAAAATTATGACTTCTAAATAAAACAGGGAACAAAAGCACTTCTAAAACTTAAATATACTAAAATTTTAATTTCCATCCTGTGCAATTAAGATTTAATTTCTCTCTCTAATGTTTCTTTTCAAGCTACTGGAGGGGAATATTTGAATTACGAAAAAAGCTTAATTGTATACCAAGAATATAAACACTTATAATTCTGAAGTGGAACAAATATGTGAAAGTACATTTTCTATTTACTTGTGCACAACAGTACATTTTGAATCTAAGTTCCATATAGTTACTGCCAACGGACAGAACCAACACAAAAAGTTCAGTATGATTTTAAATGTAGATCAGGAAAATATAATGAATTTATATGTATTTTAGAAAAAGTAGAACTTTCACATAACACCATGATTATGCTAACGTGACAAGACAGTGAATATGAGGATTAGCTCAACAGTACATTCCAGTCTTCTTACACAGCAAAATAAAAGATATAATTAATTATTGCTTTAATATAGTAAAATAGTATTTCCTCTAGGGAAACAGATTTTTGAGTGATTTCTTCTGGCAAGACAATTCAAATGAAACCACTCTATACCTTCTAACCTCCGGTAAAAAACCAGCCAGTTATTGAACTTAGTATTACGCTACTTTTGCCCTTGACCCAAATAATATATTGGTTTTCAGGCAACAAGATTAATTTCTATGTTATAAAAAAGAATTCTTCCAATTGCAACATATCTTGAAGTATTATATTATGGTGGAACAGAAGTTCTTTAAAATTATAATGTCTAATTAGAAGCTATCAGTTATTCTAATTCAAATCCATTAGGTTAGTTTTATAAGCTCTTATTCATATATTAAGAGTAGATTACCATTATGATTTAAGATCTCTAAACAAAAAAGGAGCTAAGTTTTCATAATGTGTGCTATCCAACAGCAACATATCAGTTTCTTAACATGGAATCACATATTATTAGTTTCTAACTAAAGCACATTGCATAGTTTTGAAGCAAATGAAGAGGACCAGGAAACTACTACTTTAAAAGAAAGATAATCTTTCAAAGAAAAAAGTGGGGCTAAACTTCTTTTTTAATAAAAAAAAGCTCAATTGATCAAGCTAATGCTACTAATAATTACCTAAAATTTACCACTACCAGTCAGGGTCAACCTTCCTTGCCTTTGAATAGATGATAGCTACCACTGAATAGATTTAAAGTCTTTCACACATAAAAATCTACAGCAACCCCCCCACCCCCATAGGAGACCAATAAAGCTAAGAGTTACCATATGAGCATGAGGCTGCTTTTCTCTCATTAGGAAACCAGCCTCTTACTTGCAACTCAATATTGTAAACATAGTTAAAATGTCACATCAAGCAGCACTATTTAAGTTCTTTCCTAACTGTTTAGACAAATCCAGCAGAATTCACTGAAGCAAAACCAATAGCTAAAGGGCAACATTATACACTAGACAAAACAGATGAAGTTTCTGCTGCTCAATCTCCTCTATCAGCTGCTAGGTATCCATAAGGAGCTGCCAAGAGCTTTCTGCCAGCTACTGCACTGACCCTGCTGCACTCCTTTAAATGAGACCAGGATGATTGCCATGTTGACTTCTATGTACTAAGCTGAAAGTGCTTATTCTTCATTGCAAGCCAAGAGAGACTGCGTTTTCTTGTCCCCTACTGTGCTGAAGGAGAGTAGAAACAAAAATCACAAACAGTTGCACACGATGGGGAGGGAACAGGGCTCCACCTTGCTTCGGTCACCTGGAGCCTGGAAGCCTCAGGAGCAGCTCTGCAACACCTGAGATGCTGCAATGAGGACGGCAGAAAACTATCCACTATCTTAACTTAACCCTGGCCAGCAGAGAGTTTCCAGAGCCACAGTTTTCCTGCCATAACATTCCTGCCATCAAAAAGCCATACTTCAGCACAAATGCAGTGATAGCATCTCCCAGTGGACGGAAGTGAAAAACATTAACCTGACATTCATTTCACACTTTGGATCCCTGTAACCTCAGATCCACAATCATCTGGATTTTACACCTGAAAACAAGCAAAAGGATACCTGAAAGTTTCAACTGGATTTGCTGCCCTACCCTGTATGAACTAAGAGTAGACATGGTCCTTCACAGAAGGCAGGAAAATTAATATTGGCAAGCACTGTGCTAGGAAAAACTGATTCACATTTTCTAATAAACACTATTGCTTATAGAAATATGGTTGCTGTGGAAACTGCATGAAAATCCTCTCTTCCTGCCAATGACCTCTCCCACCCTCTAGGCAAGGCTAACTTCCTTTTCACTGAAAATGAGTTTGCAAGTAGTTCTGCTACTGCTATTTTCATCACAATTCATTAAAAAGTGCACAGAAATAAGCTTGCCTAACAAATTGATTCTACAATAGCTCAACTGTCTTTGAAGTATAACATTACATTTATGCTTTTCAATTATTTATGGTTGAAAGCAATCATTCTATTGATATGGGGGAGAAAGGGCTTGCTACCAGCTCACAATTAGATCCTAATTTATGGCTTTAGAACAGTGGCTCTTCGTTGATTCATGTATGAAAATCAACTCCTCTCACATAGAACAAACCCACTCTCTGTGCTCTTTAGTGCTAATGACATAATATTAGTTACAGCTTCATAAAACATATATAAAAGTCGCTGCAAAGTGTCCATGAAGAGCATCCCAGGATGTATTTTATGAACTGCAGTCCCGAATGCTTTGAAGAAGTAGCCTGAACAAAGGTCACAATCATGAGAACAAAGCTCTGACATTTAACTCCATCTGAAAAGGCTTTCAAGTTTCCTCCACACGATGGACTACTTCTTAGTACGTACGTTGTCTACATGGTATCTCTGCTTCTTTCATTTGCACTGACAGCAACAAACTTCCCCCTCTGCAACAGCAAGGCAACAGCAGATGCTCACCACAGACATTCCAGTGCTGGGTCTGCTGGCCACACCAGGGGCACAGCTTTCTCTCAAGTTATTTGGACATGTCTACATTCACAAATAAGTAAGCATTTTGCATATTGCAGCTCTCTTAGACACCAGTTACTCACACTCAGGGTCTGTCTCAGCAGCCTCCATTGCCCCAGGGTGGTTGGAGAATAGAAAGCAGCAAGGGCTGTGGCAGAACTGGGCTGAAAACTTGGGTTGGTAACAGGTTGCCCTCACCTCATTTGCAGCACAATATATTGCCTTCACAGTCACCCAAGGTGTGAAATTTTAGACTTGGGAAAAACAGGACAATAGCATTTCTTTATCAGGGAGCAAATGTGTACACTTACAAAGGATTTTTAAAAGGTGACTTCAACAGTTCACCTCAAGTCTTTCGTATTTTACATTCATATTATTACACACTACTTTCCTGAAGGCTAAACATCTTAACCTCTTTGAAATGTCAATCTCAGTAAAGAAACATGTTGTACCTAATTTGACCTCATTTCCACTCATCCAAAATCCCATTAAAGTCAAGTGTACTTCCCCCTCCCCCCCTCAATTTACCAGTGAGAACAGGGCGGTTTATCCCCAGGTGGTGAAAGCTCACATATGGAAATGTATTTAATTGGTTTTTAAGATTTAAACACAATCTCCTCCCACCCACTCCTCACTCGAATGACTCTCCAATAACTGAGCAAAACACTCAACACAGTTATGTAAGACAGAAATGCACAAGACTGCATTACCAGCCTTAGAAAGAAACATTTGCAAGGTATTTTAGCAATGCTATGGAACTTTTCACTAGTGAGCTTATCTGCATGCGAAAAACATAAATGAAGTAACTCTACTTTTTCCAAAGCATCCTCTGGACACCCTTCTGTTCTTGCTGTGCGTGATGTGTCAGAAGTCCTCTGCTCCATACCTGCTCTGCCAGACATTGGCACCATGTTTCAAGAGAAAAGGAAACTACTACATGCAAAATGGGGGACTCTGACAGCACTTCAGTCCCAAGTGTCCCCAGAGGTAGGGGCTGGGAAAGCAAAGGGAGAGGGAAAAAGCCAGGCCAGATGTTTTCTGCTTGATTCACAACTGTCTCAATTGCTGCATACTTTTCCTCCGCCTCCTGCATCTCCCAACCCCTTTCTTTCCAACTGTAGCCTTTTATCTCATCTTCTGCCATTGCCTCCAGCACTTTTTTGTAAAGATGTAAGTAAGCACTGCAGAAAAAATGGCATCTATCTTACTGAAAATTACACCAAATGGAATTGTACTTATTTAAATAGAAATATAAGGATAATTTGTTTAAATATGTATCGTAGGTGAAATGTGACGTTTAAAAATATTGTTTTCCATTGACTAAGGTAAAATTCAAAATTTACTAAGGTAAAATTCAAATTTTAAAATGCACTTCTGTTAATAGCTACAAAATATAATGAAAAACAAGCTTTAGAAATGAAGAGTTTTCTCAAACTGTGTTTCCTTTTTTGGTTTTGCATTCCTATTACCTCCTACCCCTCCAAAACAACTCATTAATTAGACTGCCTTTTCTACCTAGTTATTTCCAAATTCTTCTAATTTCACTTAATTACCAGTTCATGGAGAACTATTTGAAACAGTTGTCTTAACAGAAATCACTCAAAATGGCTGACCACTGCTGTTAATACAAGACATCAAAGCAGCTAAGTGCTACCTCCTGCTTGGAATTGTCACTCTGTATCCTTCTGCAACACATGCAGGTGATAACCCACACACATACTTTCCCCCTGTTATTTGCTACATATGGCAGTCAAATTTTACTTAATGTTACTTTAAGGTAAAACCAACCTATCTGCTTCCATCCATATCAAATGCAATGACCGTACTTCACAGGCACTTCCAAAGAACAGTAAAATGGAAAAGGGAAGGGGCTTCAACATGCAAATCACAGAAGCCAAAGCATAACAATGCTGCTACTTAGGATGTTTTGCTGTTTGGAACATTTTTTGTTGTAAAGGGCAAACACATGCAAAGTAACAGGATCATTTTTCCAGCCATGCCCACAGGCCAAGCTAAATGCCCATGAATTTACCTCTGACAACCTCTTCCACAGATTCTGTAGTTGTGGTGGTAGTGGTTGCAATGCTGGTAGTTCTTTCAGTTGCCTCCTCATACTCTTCCTCTGTTTCTTCTTCAATTTCATCATCATCATCGTCATCAGCATCTTCATCTTCCACAGCAGTTAGCTCCTCGTCTTCCTCTGCTTGTTCTTCTACTACCTTATCATCACTAAAGGAAGAAAATTATGATCTGTCAGTAAAAAGAAGTATTTCTAGATAACAAGAGAGAACTTTTTATTCAGAAACTCTGTAAGGACAAGAATTTACCTCTTTCTCCATCACCTTCCCTTTCCTCCCCTTTCAATAAAAACAAAGAAGCAGGGACTCTGGGATGTCCCAACAAGTAAGAAATCAGAAATGCTAAAAAACCCAAAAGTCAACAGGAGCAACGCAGTGAGAAAACTACCAAGATGCCAGACTAGAGCTCCTCCTCTTGCACAGGGATGGAAAAAAAATCCCCCATCAGAAATACTTGCATTTTGACAGCTGAATAACACTCCAAACATGGTTGCTCCGTAATGTGGTCAACAAAACAGTTTTTATTTTGAAAGCAGTTGAAACTAGCTCAAAATGCATTCAGTTCATATGGGCATGGAGACAAGAGAGTTCCTTGGGACTTTCTCACCCAGAAGATGCCTTACCCAGTCTCACTGTGGACTGCTTTGCATGCCATTCACAGAGGACTGTTCAACTGACCTACAATTGTCAGCACCGACTGCTGAGCTTTCTTATTCTGTTGTTAAATGCAGTGTTGTGTGAACAAAAAAAAGCCACTTCTAAGACAAACAGCACACAGAGATGTTTTGAAAAAGGGCAGGACAGAGACAGTCAGCCCATATGATGCTGTAACTTACGCCTCAGCTGATTTGAGCTGAAGCATCTTTGAGCTTTCATCTTCTGGTATCTCAAAAGAGATGGAGGCCACAACATCATCTTTCAGGATCTAACATCCAGAGAAGGAGAGGACCCAGTTCTGGTGTTTTGTGTGACAGCAGCACTGATGGAAAGGAGAAGGCCACACAGTTTTCCTTGTGAGGCTGCCATCTCAGCCAACATGTGCAGCTGTTCAGCGTGGCAAGCTCAGCTCAGATGCTCTGCATCCCCAGCACTGCTGTACAGTTGATGTGTCAGGCCTCCATTAAAAAAAACAAAACAAAACATAGCAACAATGTGTTTTAAGAAAACTCAAGTTATTGGACTAAATATTGTCATCCACCATAGTGCTTTAAATTGATACGGCTACTGAGAATCCTCAGGACTTTAATCAGTCTTGAAGGGAATACTGCAGCTGACTATCAGATGCATTCTGTGGCTTAACATGTCAAGAGCTTTCTGGGATCACTCTTAATTTTGAATGATATACAAGCAATAGTCCAAAAGAAGTACAAGCAGCTGCTGCTACTGTAATTTTTGAAACACCTCCTAGCTCAGTGCCCAGCTGTGACAAGGTCTCAGGTTTATTAATCTGATCTTCTACTTGAAATTCACTAGCAATGAATAAATAATGTTTAAACATTGAAACATCCAGTGACTTTGTCACTTTCATACACAAGTGGTTTTGCATCTTTTTCATGGTATCGTATTCACCTGAACAGCCTTTTATGTCAAGT
Source organism: Florisuga fusca (assembly GCA_038090715.1). Classification (NCBI taxonomy): domain Eukaryota; kingdom Metazoa; phylum Chordata; class Aves; order Apodiformes; family Trochilidae; genus Florisuga; species Florisuga fusca. The sequence continues at coordinate 29,700,878 of JAAWXA010000004.1, read as the reverse complement.
TAGCAACTTCGCTCCTTCACTTCTTTCCAGAGACTGAGCCTATAATATTTCATTTTATAAAAGGCTGTCTAGTACAATTTTGATCCTTCTTAATCAAGTATTTAAAAAAAAAAAAAAAAAAAAAAAAAAAAAAAAAACAAGAACGAATGCCCTGTTCCCTTCTCCCCAAAATATGTGGGGTCTTGAAACACAAGAAAGACTTAAAGTAATAATGATGCTTTCAAGCCCAGGTAGGTTATACAATGGATGTGAATAGCTAATTTGCAGACCAGTGTGAGAAAGGGATGACCTGTTTCTATTTACATGTGAGAATGAATGAATAGGCATCCAGGGGCAGAAAACCACTGGGTTCTTCTTTTATTTTCTTGAATTAAAAGAACTGGCTTAGAAATGTCACAGCCTTGACTGTGTGACTTTTCCCTACCATTCTGATTCCAGCTTGTCCAGAATTTTCTACTATGTTTTAAGTAACTCCTTTTTAAACAGTAGGTTTCTTGCTTTTATTTTTCTTACTGAATATTTCACCTTATTATGAGCATGAAAAAAGCTACACGTACACTATCACCTTTCATCTGCAAGACTGAGCTCAATTTATAAGTCCAGTATCTGTTTCTAATCTTAAGGTTAAGGTGCTTCTAGCACTGGTTAGCTACAGACATGTAAACTAGGCCTGCTGAGTATAAGACATGCAAATTTTGATCAGGAGTATCAGACACCATGTGCCTTTCAACATTAACAAAAGTTGCTCCCTGTCTCCCTCTCACCTAAGATACAAACACATAATGCTTAAAAAACCCCTATTATTTTTATCTTCCTTTCACATGAATAACCACTCTCAGGTCTTGGCAAGCTTATAAAGTTAAAAAAGTTTCTGTTTATTTGAAGAAAAATAAACTCATGAAATAAACAAAGGAAAATCAATTGGTCACATGGAAAGCCACTTCAAAAATAATTTGTATGCAGGCATCCAATACCCATCTGTTTGTAGCTGCACAAAAGCAATCAACTCAGCTATGTCAGTCCACAGCATATTTCTGGGAAATTCTCAGCATCAGGGCCCACTTTTTGTTTTGTTTTGCTTTGCTCTGCTTTGTTTTATTTTGTTTAGTGGGTGTGACAGTGAAGGGTACTGGATGAAATAAGACAATTCTCTGTGTGTATTGGTTTGCTACATCCACCAGTATATCAGGCCCTGGTTACCTCTCCAATAGATTACCAAAGTAAATGCTTAAGGGTAGCCCACACCTGCACCCCCTTTACAGCTTGCTGCTTCCTGAATAACAAAACATCTGAGAAGGTACAAAAAAGCCAGAAGTGATGAAGATTACAGCAGTTTATGGGAACAGACTCCTGAAAACATTTTAATAAGCTTGCACAAAGAAGAACCTAAATATTCATTCTATTATTTTGATCACTCCTAGAAAAAATCATGCATCTGCTAGCAAAATATTCTCTGAGACTCTATTACAAGGGTAGTATTTAACAGAATTATATTTTATTGCAAGTTTCAAGAAATAGGAACAAAGAAAACAGAAGTGGTTTTGCCTTAGATTCAGATATTTAAATGGAAGTGAGAATGTTGTTATATACTTACAGAATTTAGACTCCAAACTGTGGTGAAGTCAACACACTGGAGGGAAGGGATGCTACCCAGAGGGAGCTTGACAGGTTTGAGAAGTGGGCTCATGCAAACTGCATCAAGTTCAACAAGGCCAAGTCCAAAGTTCTGCACCTGGGCTGAGGTGCATAAATAAGTACAGGTTGGGAGGAGAAAGGACTGAGGGTAGACCTAAGGAGAATGACTTGGAGGTGATGGTGGATCAGAAGCTTAACATGAACTGTTAACATGTGCTTGCAGCCCAGAAAGCCAACCAGGTCCTGGGCTGCATCAAAAAAAGTTTAGTCAGATGGTAGGGAAGTGACTTCCCCCCCTCTATTCTGCTCTTGTGAGACTCTGCCTGGAGTACTGTGTCCAGTTCTGGAGTCCCTAAGATAAGAAGGACATATAGCTTCTTGAGTGTGTCCAGATAAGAGCCACAAAAATGACAACCCCTGTGAAGACAGGCTGGGAAAGCTGGGGTTGTTCAGCCTGAAGAGGAGGCTCAGAGGTGACCTTATAGTGGCTTTCCAGTACGTGAAGAGGGTCTACAAGAAAGCTGGGGAAGGACTTTTTGCACGGGTATGTACGGAGAGGACAAAGGGCAATGATTTAAAACTCAAAGAGGGGAGATTTAGATTAGATATTAGGAGGAAATTCTTTACTATGAGGGTGGTAAACTGGGGAACAGGCTGCCCAGGAAAGTAGAGCAGGTCTCATTCCTGCTAGTATTTAAGGGCAGATTGGATGGGGCTCTAAGCAACCCGATCCAGTGGTAGGTGTTACTGCCTACCTGGCAGGGGGGGTGGGTGAAACTAGATAAAACTTCAGTGAAACTTAGGGTACCTTCTAACCCAAACCATTCTATGATTCTATTTCTTAGAATTCTATTACAATTCTTATGATTCTCTATGTCCCGTAATTCAGGGTGCCTGAAATCGGGCTTTAGAAGGCAATTTCTTTGACAGGTTTTAAAACCTCTCACTGTACAGAAGTGTGAAACCACACTCAGTTCCATAAGAAGCACCCCAGACTTTCTCTAAAAACAGTTATTTTCCAAGCTACCTGCTTTATTTTATATTTATACAGAGATGATTTTGTGTTTTCCCCTTTTAGTGCTGTCTTCCAAAAAGAAGAGGATAAGGAGATGAAGTGCTATCTGCTCTCTTAACAAGATTTATCTTGAATGAAGCTGAATACCAGAAACTAACTGGACTGGTACTACTCTGGTGCTTTAATCACGCTCAGTTATACCAAGGAGTATCACAGACTAAACGACATGGATACACATCAGGCAGGGATAATTCCCTACCAAGCCCTAACCACAGCAGCTCCACATTGGGTATCCAAGGCTAACCACTAAGCCATGCACTCCGGAGTCAATCAGCATTCAGCAGTGTGAACAGAAGATGACCACACCTTCTCAGAGACCACAGTTACGAAAGATATGAGAAAAGCAACAATATCACGTGGCCCCTTAGCAACAGTCTTCAGGAGTCTGGGGGAAGAAGGAGATCCCCAGTATTTGTCAGTACTCAGAGAACTTGGAACCTCATGCTTTAATATAAACAACACTACCTATATCTTCATAGAATCATATCAAGCTGTATGCAGCATTGTGTGCTTGGTGTGCTTCTCTTTCAGAAAAAAAAAATACAGGGGGTGAACTCCATGTATTCTTAGTATTGCAAAAGGTACTACGTCTTGCAAGAAACATGAAACATTATGCTGCTTCTTTTTTTTTTTTTTTCTTTGGATTTAATCACTGTTATCATCCTGGCTCTTCTTCAAAGAGCATGCATGTGAGCGGGACAATAGAGAACAACAGAGAAGGGAATGAATTTATAATTTGGTATTGGGAACAAAGCACCAACTTTTCAAAGAGGGACAAAACTCCCTCTTACACACTGCATAGAGATGTTTCTCCCTGTTAAGCTAAATGCACTGGTTCCATTCACATTTCTCAATCAGCACCACCACTGTGCTGCTTCCCAGAAAGCATATCTAGCTTTTGCACACCTTTCACCTCAGTAATCAGATTAAATGCACCATTTTCAAACAAAGATTTTATAACAAATCAATGCAGATTTTGACATATTTCTCAGAAGTTTTGGAGTTTTATTTAATAATAATACCAGGTGTGCTCACTTCCTGGTATTATTATCACATTTTACCTTCTTTGGTAAACAAGCATTACAGAGTCTTTCTTCCCCTGGGAACAGGTTATCTTGACAGCTTTTTCTGTCTATTCCCTTGATACTGTCCCAGTCAGGGTTTTATTATTACCAGCGGAGTGTCTCATTTACAAGAAATTGTTGCTATTTAACCTTAGCTTACTGGTACTGGAGACAGGATTTTTCAAAGGCTTCTAAAATTAAAATTACTTGATACACTGGTAAGTTCAGAGACTTGTAAAGCCATATTATCATAATCTGAATTTAACTTTTCAACAGTAAACAACAGAGCTAAATTGTTAGGCTTGAATGCAGCCACGAAAATATTTGTAACCCCTACTTCAACATTAGCATATCTCAATCTCCTTTCAGTGGAGGCTCTTCTCTTTCATGTTGGACACAGAGGTCATCATGGCTTTGTACCTTCCACATCAACCTCCTCACATCATAAAATCCATTCCCTCCATCATAGAAATTATGCTTCCCTTGAGCATTCAGGTAGCACACTGGGTTGTTAATGAAACTCATCTACACTCCTGTCTGTGGTGAAACTTCTTGCTATTCAAGAAGTAGGAAAATATTAATAAATGAAAGTGCCCTTTCTGTATTCTAGTGAGATACAACAGGGACAGAGACAGAACACCAATGACAGGAACAAGGAGTTTTCTTCTAACAGTATTTCAGACCTCATGGGGCTGCAGTATAAGCTCTACTCTACTCTCGTGAGACCCGACCTGGAGTACTGTGTCCAGTTCTGGAGTTCCCAGCACAGGAAGGACACGGAGATCTTGGAGCAACTCCAGAGGTGGGCCATGAAGATGATCAGAGGGCTGGAGCACCTCTCCTGTGAAGAGAGGCTGAGAGAGCTGGGAGCCTGGAGAAGAGAAGGCTCTGAGGAGACATTCTAGCAGCCTCCCAGTACCTGAAGGGGGCCTACAAGAAAGCTTGGAAGGGACTTTTTACACAGATATGCAGTGGTAGAACAAGGGGTAGTAGTTTCAATCTGGAAGAGGGTAGATTTAGGTCAGACATTAAGAATAAATTCTTTACTGTCAGGGTGGTGAGACACTGGAAAAGACTGGCCAGGGAGGTTGTGGACGCTCCCTCCCTGGCAGTGGATGGGGCTCTGAGCAACCTGGCCTAGTGGGAGGTGTCCCTGCCCATGCAGGGGGGGCTGGAACTGGGTGACCTTTAAGGCCCCTTCCAATCCAAACCATTATAGAATTCTATGATTCTATGACACATCCTTAGGATCCAGACAAGATGATGACTGCAATTGAGATGGCATAATTATCTGGCTTTTGGTTAAAAGCTAACAGGCAAGGAACCAATTCTTTCTCAAAGAACCTTCACATGAGAGGCCTCAGTATTTTGCACATCATGTTTTTCCAAACCTTGCATGGTGACAAGGATGAAATTTCTCAGGAGCCAAGTGTAATCTCACCACCACAGTCCTCTCGGAATGATGCTGCTAATTCAACATGAGTCATAGCAGGAGCTACTTCAAGCTAAAAACTAAGCCAACAGTGCCTTTGGCACATCAGCACCCACCTCACTGTGCTTTCTTGTTTTTTAACTTTGGCTTTGGTACATCACCCAAATTCAGAAGTAAGTTGAGTATAGTGACTATGTGAAACTGAGTATCCAGGTGTCATCAATTTAAACAAGAACTACTAATGTAATTTCACCTGGGGTAGAAGAGAGGAAAGGAAGTAAAAACCAGGTGTGAAATGAAGATTTCGCATTCAACTTGAAAGCCTAGGAGCAGAGAGTTACACCAAACAATTCTATTTTCCTGAACAATTTGAGCTGGTGTGAATGGACAACAGAGCAAGAAATAAACTGCACTACAGTTATGAGATTAGACACAGAACCAGGAAAGAAAAGGTTATGCTTGACCTCCAGCCTATGTAACTATTCTTTTAAATGGCTTATTGGCATCAAAGTCCAGAAAATTAGTGTTTTACAGAATTGGAAGTCTGACCCACAAGGTTATCTCAGCAATAACGTTTCTTGTCTCTCTGTTTCGTGACCAGAAAAGCACAACCTGCCTAAATACTACTTACATTATTTTTATTAGGGTTGGATTCTACTAGGTAAGTAAATTAGGTATCTAACATTAAGAAGAAAAAATGTGATATTCAGACATATGTCAGCTACTAAGAGACAGTTAAAATTTTTAGAACTCATGAGGGCACTTTGCATTGCATAGCAGGTTAGGACATGCAATTCATACCATCAAGCGTTTTTCAAACATTCATTTTGTCACTTGTAATTATTTTCCTTTTTGTTATCCTCTGGTGAAGAGGTTGCAGTTATGTTCCTTTTCACATTTTCTAATTAAAAAAAAAACCCTGGAAACACAGAAGTGTCACATCGGCTGCTTTAGAATTCTTAGAGCTTACCAAACAACTGCATTATCAAATAAATTAATTATGTGATTCAAGACTATCTCCTTTTACTGCAACTTTTATGGAAAAACAATGCCAAAAAAATATGCGTAGTTTCATTAACTTTTGATAGAGAACAAGAAAAGTTGCACTAAAAATCTTTAATTTTTAAATAAAATATTTGTTAAATACAAACATGTTACTTGCCCTACTGCCTCTTACAGATACATGTATCATTTTCCCCATAATTTAACAAGAAAGTATACTTTATAACTTTAGGAATTTCTTCCCACATCTGACCTGCTTTAAAAAAACAGGTGTGTGATGTAGCACAATAACATTAGTCCTTATACATTTGCAGAAGATACTTGGTGACTCATATAGAAGAATACTTCTTCAAAACTGAACTAGTTTTCACATTAAAAGAAAGCCTTTGATGGTGTTACTGTTCTGACAGTTTTCTTTGGAAAGTGGAGAATTCAGGAAGGAATTGTCATTTTTAGACAGAGTAATAATATATTTAACCCATATTCTTTCTCACTTTGATTATTTTTGCTAAAGGGAAACTTAAAAAACTACATAAGTAAACATACCTGCAACCAGACAAAATCAGGCTCTGTGAGCCTGATGACATTAAATAAATATTAAATTAGAAATCCTGGCATCAAAAATTTGTTAAGATTGAATGTGATGGAAGAGGGCAGAGTGAAGTTCACCTGTACAGCCCTATTTCATCAGCAGAAAAATACAGATCCACTACATCATATTTGTTTCCACAAAATTCTTCGGTAATCAGTATTGACTATTCAGCATCTCTTTGTCCAACCTGCTGTCCTACCTCCTTATCTGAGACCACCTGAACTCTGTACCAAACCAAGCACTTGCATAGCTTATGGAAATCATTGTCTTAGTACCTCCACACACAAAAAGGCTAAAACTGGCAGAATAACTTTGTTTTACAACCAGAAGCATATCATAACTCTGGATGTTCCCCTTAAGATACTGAATAACACTTTTCAGGGAAGGTGACATCTTAAAACTTCCCAAATGCAGCTGCCACGCAAGAGGCCAGGACTTCTGCAGAACAGATTATGTCCACTCATGTAGTCAAGAAAAGAGGCTCCTTTTTGTACCAAGCTTTTTATAGCAGCCACAACATGCCAAGCCTAACAGAGACTTTCACAGCAGATGCAACCATAGATCCAGTTCTCCAGGTCAGTATTTTATTGTTCTACCCTGTTCTTCTTCACTAAGCTCACAATTGGGTGCTATTTTTTTCATCAGCAGTCATTAAAATTGAGATCCCACATGAAAAAATGGCTTCCCATCACGCAACCAAAGACAAAACATTTGCATTCAAAATTTATAAACTTTTTGCTCAAGAAAAGAAAAAACACAGACAAACAAAAAAACCTGTATGTTTTTGTTTTTTCATCCACATATTTGGTATTCCTTCGCTAGAAGGCAAAGGAAAAGAAGTACTTCCTACAGAATATGCTTTACTACACTGTGCTGTTAACAGCATAGCCTCTCAAGAGGTGGAATTCCTAAGTTTTCACTAAGCCCCACAATCCTGAGCTCTTATTTATAGCACAGACCACAAGTATCACTGGAAGGTATAACAGAGCAAGAACTGCTGGATAACTTCAGGGAGGGATATACAGCTATGCATCCACCATCGTACAGTCATGCTGGTGTGACACTGCATGTTGGAGAACTCATGATGTGAATTTCTCACTTCCCATTTTATTTCATCCATTATAAGTAGTACAGTGCTTGAAACGGGGTGGTGTGTATCACAACATCATGAGAACTTCTCAGAACAGCTCACAGACGTATCAAAAGGGTTTCTTGAGTTGATTACTACACAAATATATACAGGGAACCTTTCCCTCCCACATTTCAATTATCAAAAGTGACAATTTTTTTGCCTGTTACTTATGAAAACATGGCAGCAGATAGCTCTGTTATGTGAGGTCAAAAAAACATAACCCTTCTCTACAAGTCAACCTTCTACTAAATGTGCAAGTTTGATGACATTAACCTCCTGAAACAAGCTCAGAATTCACTGAAGTCATGTAGGTAGCCTGCACAGCTAGCAAACTGCTTTCATCAAGGGTCATGAAAGCCTGGCTATCTTCTGCTCATCACTTTCTCAGTTAGATTAATTCTCTTCACCCAGAGCCTCATCCATCACTTCAGTTAATGCTTTCTACTCAAATGGTGATTGGATTTGCCAGCTCAGCACTGCTGTAATTACTTCTCAGGGCAATGCGCTGTTTCATCAGTTCCATTCTAACTTTATTTGTCCTATGAAAAAAAAAATAATCCAACACTTACCAGACTTTCTGGCATCATTAATGGCCTGGTGTCTCTATGCTTTCTGAAATTTATCTTAACAACATCCACATTGAAAAAGAAAAAACCCCTGTTACTAAAAATAATTCATGATTTACCCAAATATTAAGTAACAGCCAATATGAGAGACAAACCAAATTAATATGAGAATGCAAGACAGAATATGCTAATAGCATATAAAATGCATAAATTGGACAAAATACTTCGAGTTATTCAACATAAGCAATACCATTATGACTACAATTTTCTAAAGGAAAGCTATTAGGTTGTATCATTAAAATACTTATAAAATAACAACACAAAAGGTCTCTGATAAACTGTGTCATTAATAATGCTTTAGAACAGGTATGAAGCACTTATTTCAGGTTTTAACAGTTCTACTAGAAAAATCAAGAAGATTTAGACCAAAATAGACTTTAGACCAAGTAGCTAAAACATGATATTGTAAAAATCAGCACACCTTCCACACTATCTCCCCAAATGTTTAGAGAATTCCATTTCTCTAAAATACCAGTTTAGTGATGGACAACCTCTAGTGCAAAATTCACCTATTTTAGCAATTTGCAAACTTCAGAGGAGGGAAAAAAAGCAAGACAAATTAAGCAAGCTTGTAATTCCTAGTATTCATTTTAGTCTACTAACTCCCAATTAAGAACAATTTGTATTATGACAGCTGATGAGAACAGTGCCTCTGGCTGTGCCCTTCCCTGCTCCTGTGTCGTGGATGACAGAGCTCCTATCAAGTGAACCCTCAACCACTGCCATAGTTATACCACTGTGGAGACAAGGTTCAGTTTTCCTTCAGTCTTCATGGGTATGAACAGCCTACAGCTCAGTCTGCAAAAAGGAGATATAATTTTCAAGTGGAAAAAGGGAAATGTTTTTATCCATCCAAATGTATAGAATTACCTGCTTTTCAGTCAGAACCTGTAGTAAAGATCCCGCATCCAGATACAGACCTGGCTCAGCTTTACTAGTTCAGGTGTTTGGGAAATAGGGTGTGCATTGGGGTGGCATTAAAAAAAAACAAACAAAAACTGTGATTTTTTTTTTAAAGAATCCTTTAAGCGATTCTCACTGCAGCATTTCTCAATAAAATTTTAAAAATTGACTTTCCAGCTTAATGAAAAAGCTTACATTAATGAGAATACATTTGTTTTACATGACTGACAAGATGGCTTGAAACCAGATGAATAGTCAGAGACAAAAAGTTAGTTTTCTTTTTCCTCCAGTGAGTATGTCTCCAATGAAGAATCTAGCCTTAGCACCTTCCTGTTTCTTGATCTAATGCTAAAGAACATTTCTTTAGCATATGAATAGCAAAAACTTCAAAAGGACTCCAGATAGCCCATGTCTATATGGCTCAGACAATCCTCTGTGCTCAGAGACGGACTTTCAATTAAGCTTGATTTTTTACTTAATGCTGCAAGACAATATTAGCTGCAAAAACAACAGGAGAGAACAAGGAGGAGAGAATGATCATCAAGAAAAAACATAATTACATACTAGATACAAGGTCACAGACAGAAACTGAAGGATTTAGGAAGTTGTAAGAATCTTGGAAAGATCTGCCTCCCAACATGACTTCATCAGCAATGCTCTATATCCAGACACCATTCAGGCTCCGAGTCTTCCTCAGTCATGCAGACACCCTAGAGTTCACACAGCTGCCAGGAGATGTTTGCTCCAGGTCCCAGAAGCCACCCTACTGACAGACATACAGAAACAATGGGTACCCCACTGCTGACAGCCAACACAACACCCATGGTTTAAAGCCTGTCCATTGAGGCTTGCTGGGAACAACACAGAACAATCTCTTTGAGATTGGAGGAGGCAACACACATCAACATCACCACCACCATCCCCCTCATCTGGGCATTTTTTAATCCATGTCCAAGCTGCATTTGTTTTATCCAGCTCTAGTTCAAATGCCAGAGAGACTAAAATACCTATCAGAGCAAGATCAGAGTATTCTGATTACTTTTTATTAATCCCCCTGATCAGTTAATATACCATGGACTGAAATATGCCTGGGTCAAAGATTCCTCCAGGGACTCTTCTTTCATTCTGTATTTTGAAATACATTTTCTGGAAGCAGATAAAGAGAGAAGCAGGGGAGATGTGACACAGGGAGATGTAATGGGGAGAAATGGGGCAAGGGGATTTCATGCTTTGCATAGTCATTGTTGATCAACACTGAACACAGGGAACACCCTCGCTGGTTGTAGCATTTGTCTGCTTCTATCTGCATTTGTAGTGAAAATGTCAACATTTCTTGCCTGCTCCTGCCTGCATTAAATCTCCCCCTGTTCTGGCACACAGAGACCCAAACAAAGGGCACTGCACAGTAGCTGGTCAAAGCTACACTCGCAAAAGGAATTTTCCAAGCACAGAAAATACTAAAAACCATTAAGTTTGACTTTTCAAATTGTTACAATGATTCTTACATACTACTGAAGACATTTGCTGACATGTCACTGTTTAGGCTTCACAATAAACACGAGTCAGAGGCAGACATCCCAACTGCCTGTCTGCTTCGTGTCAAGGCAGTGGCGTAACGTATCACGAGGAACTGGTGCGCTGCTGTATCAGGTCAGGGAACTACAAGACTGTAACCAATTTAAACACACCTTCTGACAGCCTGATGTAATGACACCACTCTGGGGAATTCTGATTGTAACTAATTTGACATTGAGGTTTACTCAGACATTTCCACTAGGTAAAACATATTTTGACATCTTCATACCTCTTAAGTCATCAGGACTTAAAAAGAGCTAGAAAACAAAAAAAATGAAATGCACCTTTCCTCCACATCAAGTGATGGTCTCAACAAATTACTCAGCAAACCAATTCTGTCCTGTGGCTTTGACTCCTCTTCTCCAAATGCTAGAACACTTCTAATTAAAAAGCATAGGGTCTCCAGCTGGAAACCATTCAGCATAACAAGCACATAAACTGCTGTTTTCACCATTAGAAAAAACTGATGAGTTTGAAAAGCCTTTCAGGATTTCTTGAATTAGAGCTGGAGGAGACAATTCAGACAAAAGTCAATTTTTCCAGATACTACTGACCAAAAAAAACCCAAAAAAAACTTTGTGAAGTCAAAACAGATACAGCACTTAAACTACTTTTTTTTTTCCCAGCATCTGGAGGATGAGTACTCACTCTTAAGATCAGTCTGGTACAGAACTGCAAAACCAGAGAACAACATGTTTACCATGCTATATAGAACAAATTTGTTTTAGTTTACTTCACAGATGCCTGATTATCAGCACAAAGTGGACTGCCCCTTTTTGAATTACTTATTGTAGAAAAAATCCTACCATATTAACTATCCTAATGGCAAGTAACTTACCAGTTGTAACTTACAGTTACAGACTGTAACACTTCACTTGGCAGAACTTTAAGAGAATCTGCAAATCAAACCCTTATAAAATACTCTACTCCTTACAATGGGACATTGACAACACCACCCAGCTATTACATCAGCCTGAACACCAAACACATTAAATGAATGTGGCCTAACCAACTGTGGGAAAACTAATGAGAAATGAAATCTCCTATTTTTGACCTTGAAAATATACTCAGCCAAGAAAAATGTGTCTTGGGTGAAGTTAAGGCACCATCTCCTGCTCCCAAGCCATGGGACTTAAAAACTTTCTATAACCCCCAACAGGAAGACTTACTGTACATCAGTTTTCCTGGGGTGAAAGAAGGAAAACGACAGCAGCCTGATACCCTGGCGGGAAGGCAGGCTTGGGAAGTCTCACACAGTGATGGAAAGAGGGATGTATGAGATAGATATCGACAAGAGAACACCTGGAAGCTGCCAGCTTCACTTTAAAGTTTTCACTCCTAAAGATGTTCAACCTTGGACATGAAGGACACCAAAGCTTCCAGCAAGGGCCCAGGTACAGGCAGGAGGACCATGAGGCTGTGTCAAATCTCAAGGGCAGCCAGAGACTGCAGGTCACTTGATTGCATTGTAGCTATGTGGGGAGAACTCTGCAGCTCTGTTGAAAGCCAGCACCTGCATCTGGCTGTCCCTTCAGGCAGTCTTCAAGGTAAATTTTAATTAAAGGAGTGTATAATAGCAAGGAACACTACTGCTGAAAAATGCTTGTGACCTCTAAGTCAGAATTATATGTTATTTCAGGATGAGCATGACACGATGCAATTTCAAAAGCATGGTCAGATCCTGTGTCTTTGCCACATAAACAAAAAAGAGTGTCTATCACACCCATCACCAAAATACACCCTCCTTCCTCCTTTCTCCAAGTGCTGGTAACAAACCACATCCTTTTACACCCAGATCCAGGTGGTGGTAAAAACCAGGCAGGAAGAACATCTCTGATAGCACTGCAGCCCATGTCACCTCCACATGACCTCCAGTGGTGTGGATAAAATGTGCTGCTGAGCTTTGCCTCCTCCTATGCAGAAGGAAATACCCAATACAAAACAAGAAATGAAGTCCTCCAGAGACAACTGCTCCGGGTAAAAACACAAGAGAGTCTGAAGAAGGGCATTAACAAAATTAATGATAGAAATGTGGTTTCTTCTAAATGTTCAGAATCATAAATACAAATATATTCAGATTTAGATCTGAATAGTAAAAGATCTAAAATGACTTTAAGATCATAGAATCATGAATGTTGGAAAAGACCTCTAAGATCACCAAGTCCAACCATCAACACAACACCCTCATGCCAACTAAACCACATCCCTAAGTGATGTGTCTACACGTGGTACTCAAATACTTCCAAGGATGCTGACTCGACTACTTCCCTGGGAAGCCTGTTCCAGCACTTGACCGCTCTTTCAGTAAGGAAAATTTTCCTAATATCAAAACTGAACCTTCCCTGGCAAAACTTGAGGCCATTTCCTTTTGCCCTATTGCTGGTTACCTGGGAGAAGAGAGACCAACACCCACCTCACTACAACCTCCCTTTAGGTAGCTGTAGGGAGCCATAGGGTCTCCCCTCAGCCTCCTTTTCTCCAGACTAAACAATCCCAAGTCCCTCAGCCACGCGTCATCAGACTTGTTCTCTAGACATTCAGCAGCTTTGTTGCCCTTCTCTGGATATGCTCCAGCACCTCAATATCCTTCTTGTAGTGTGGGGCCCAAAACTGAAAATATTGAAGGTGCAGCCTCACCAGTGCCAAGCACAGTGGGACAATCACTTCCCCTCTCCTGCTGGCCACACTATTTGTGATAGGAGCCAGGATGCTGTTGGCCTTCTTGGGCACACTGCTGCCTCATGTTCATCTGAGTGCTGACCAACACCCCCAGGTCTGTCTCTGCTGAGCAGCTCTCCAGTCACTCTTCTCCAAGCCTGCAGCACTGCCTGGGGTTTTTTGTGACCCAAGTGCAGGAGCCAGCAATTGGCCTTGTTGAATCTTGCACTATTGGCCTTGGCCAATCAATCCAGGCTGCCCGGATCCCTCTGTAGAGCCTTCTTATGCTCAAGCAGATCAACATTCCTACCCAATTTGGTGTCATCTGCAAACTTACTGAAGAAGCACTCAATCCTCTCAAACCAGATCACTGATAAAGATACTAAGGAGGACTGCCCCTCAACACTGAACCCTGGGAACACCACTTTTGACTTAAGACCACTGGCCCTAGCTACATGCTTCCTGACAGCCATCAGCTGATAGAAATGGCAGATGAGATGCAAGGAGAAATGTTTGATTCATATTTTTCAAAACTGAAAGGAAGCAACTGGCCCATGAACAGCAGCATTATTAGCCCAAGAAGATAAACATATCCATCTTTCACATTATTATTTAATTTCTGAGGCACGAGCCTTTAATACCAAACAGTCTCTTTGCTAATACTTTTTATATCATCTAGGAAATACCCCAGGTGCTTGGGTTCCTGAAGCACCTGTAATCAATATGAAAACTTCCATGTAATCTGCTACTGTCCATCTGCCCAGTGTGAAATTTTCAGAATGCATCAAAGCAAACACAAGAACTTCCCAGAAAGATTGAGTGCCCTCCCTTGAAAAGCACAGCGTGTACCACGATTTGGAGTGCACAGTGTGCATGAAAAGCCACCGACTGGAAGACACCAACAACTTGCATTGAGTAGATCTGAGCCAAGTAAAAGCTATAGTCAGTCCTAAATGTGAAAAATACTTATATGGATACTTTGCCCAAATGATTTGCTAATAGCATACCCCTCCCTGCCCAGAGAGGGGCTACATGAAGAACCCAAACCTCCTCTGATGGAGGGCTTTGCTTCAGAGTTGCTGTGCAATGGGGTCAGCAATAGTCAGTGCACAAGGTACCAGTCCCTTCTTCTCCCCTCACCTCATGCAGTGTCGGTCACACTGTGGATGTACAAACACAAAGGGATTTAAAACTCTTTAGAAAGCTTCAAGACAAAGCAAACACTGTCAGTGTGAGATCACCCATGTAAGGTGGAGAAACAATACTTAGGAAACACTTCAAACAGAGGTGGTCTAATAGCAGAGAACACTGAGAGTTTACCACTAAGTGTCCTACTACTTTTCACTTTCTTTTGTCCCTCACGATCACCTTAGCACTAAGGCATATGTATGCTTATATGCAAGAAAACATATGCTCATATGTGTATGAATATACCTAGACATACAAAATTTGAACTACCACCTACTACTGCAACAGAAACGAGTCATGTGGGCTTTTTAATATGACTAAATTTCAAGAGTATTTCTGGCTCAGTACATATATCTTAAATGCAGTTGGGAAGCTGAAGAGGGAGTAAGAAATATGAGTGAGTCAGTGTAAAATAACCCTTAAGTGCCTGGCTCCTCATCTGCACAAGTGCCCCCTAAAAGGATCTTTTAATTTTCCTTTTGCATGCACTTGTATGTGGGGGAAGGAAAAAAATACCAGTATTTCCTTGGAACTTCTGAAATAGGTTCAGATGCAATTACAGCTCCTATTCCTAGAGCATACAAAATTTATGAAGTTATTCTTGAACTCATCTCCTTACATACTCAACTGCTGTATGACAAATAAACCATACTAGAATAGTAAATTAAATGTTCAGTTACAGACAAGAAAAAGACAAAATAAATGGGGTATCCGTCTTACAAACAAAAATATTCTATATACATCCCTGTGAGCTCTTTTATTTAAAGTCTTTAGCAAATCTTTTATCTAATATATGGAAGATTTTTATATGTATTCTATATATAGGTATATAAAATAAATATTGGATGTAAAGATAACACAGGTAGTAAGTATGCAACACCAATTTATCTATCTTGTATAGATGTACAGATATATGACAAAAGAAAAGCAGATTTTTCTCAATTAGAACTAGGCCCACGCTCATTTCTTATTCTAACAAGAACACAATCCAATGAAAATCTAACCAAAATATAGAGATTGACACAGCAATAGCCCAATGGCTGGTTTACAAAACCCACTGAAAGGTTATAAAATTTGACACTTTCAACAACTGTTGGAAGAAAAAGGCAGAAAAAAAGCGTGAAGGTGTCAAGGTAGAAGAGGCAATGTGGCTTGATACAAGGTTTCTTGCAGGAAGTAGCTCTGACCATTTGCTGCCATTTATGAGAGAAAACTGGAAATTACAGTGGGAAAGTATTTATTTTAACTTATGCTGTTATTCACAAAAATCTTCACCTCTACATAGTTTCTGAATTTGTTTCCATCTGGATTATTAAAAATCACAAACTTAATCCAAGTTGGACATACTAACTTCCCACATGATTCATTCCATTCAGTCCCCATTTATTTTCAGGGTTCTCCTTGAAACCTCTTGCAATTTGCCACAAATTTTGGATTTTGTATATCATTTGTAAAAGATGCAGTATTATCACCTAAAAAGAAAACACACTTCATTATCATAGCATGAAGTGATGGAAGTCTGGGAAGCACAAACAGAGCCTGAACACAGACTTTATTTTTATGAAGAAAACCACCATAGAGAGTTGTCTGAATTCAGCGACAAGGACATACTGTACCCTGTTTTTACAACTGCTGTCTAATACGGTCAAAAGAATGATGTGAAAAGATTTTGACAGCACCTGACCAGTCAGTTACAACACAGTCATAACCCATATTCGGCTTAAAATTAGCTGACATGCTCAGGGGATGCTAAAGGATAAAGACAAACCATGACACCTTCCTACCCACTGCTGTCTCGCAAAGGAAACCTCTGTAGCCTAACTTAACAGTAGCTCACTAATGAATCTGTCAAAAGTTAGATAGTGAAACAGAATTTCTTTTGCTCACATTTAGAAAATAATTGTCAGCAGAAAACACTAAAAATGACACACAGCTCATGTCTATTATGAATTAAGACATTTCAAATCTGCAATGGTTATGTTGGCTGAGTATCTGCTGCAATACACCAGAGTGCACATGAAGCACCTTATGGATATAAAATTTATCATTTAGTTGTCAAAAAGTACATATTTAAGCATTTTTGTTATAAATATGCTAATGCTTCTGACTGAAGGAAAGATAAAGGCATCAAAAAGCACAGTAACTATGTTAACAATAAGCTTTTCTGTAGAAAATTACAAAGACACCAGTAGAACACTGGTGTTTAACCACTGTAGCTGCAAGTTCACTTATAAGGATAAGTCATTTATATGATTCTTCCACACTGAGGTCTTTTGGCAACTTTAGTAAGGTGGTAATAATTTGAAGAGTAGACAGTCACTCTTACCTTCCATCTGCATAGTCTGCATCTGCACCTCCCCACCAGACATCTGAATCATCATCTTCGGCATCAGCTGAATCAAGGTTGTCACTTTCCTCTGCTAATGGGCAGCAAACAAACTCCACGCCACGGAACTTGTCAATTCCACAGGGCAGCAGCATGCCATAGTCATGCAGATTCATACTCTTCTCACTACAGGACTACAGAAAATCAAAAGAAAATGGCTACAATATTGTCATGGAGGAAGCTGGAAAAAATGTCACGGACATGGAGAAAATATAAGGGGCTGTGTACTGCCTTGGTGGTCGAAGAACTCTGAGTTTTGAAACATGATACAGAATGGTTACATGTGCATTCACTACCTGCACTGTAGGTAGCTCCCTACCTCTGTGTGACCATTTTAAGTAATAAACTCTCCCCTCCCTTCCCTTCCCTTTAGTATTTGCCAGTACAGAAAGAGTAGTCTCCTTCCATGTACTTGACAACTCCATACCCTCCTGACTAAAAATCCTCACAGGCTCTGCCTCATGAACAAAACACTCAAAGGCATAATGATAATTTGATGTATTAATCCTGATCCTGATGTACTAATGCCATTAAAGAGGTAATTGCAAAATAGATTAACATTTTAAAATATCTGATATACTGGAAACACACTGTATCTGGTCTGATACCTCTGCCAGTACAGCACCCTCTAGGCTTGTCTGGAAAACAATCAGTTGTGCAGAAGTATACCTTAAAGATACAGTGATGTAGGACAGGTGAAAAAAGAAAAATAATTCAATGCTGCACACGGATGGTGTTCTAGGCCATGTCATTCCAAATTTTTGAGTACCTAGAATGTACTACAATTTGCCTCCATGAAGGTTGGCACTTTAAACACTTCATCTGAAGAGCAACAGTAGGATTCAAGCAAGAACTGAAAATCTGAAAAGCTGCTAAAAAGACTTCAATTTTCATCTCCAGAAGGTGGGATAACATACAAATAAAGAGGTTTCATACAGGATAGCAGCCAGAAATCTTCTTGAAGCTCATTTCAGTTTTTATTCCTACACCCTCTCTACATAAGGACAAAAATACACATTGGCAATTACAAGATGACATTTATTTCTATTTTCAGCAAAGTATTGGTAAACTGTAAAAACTCTTTAAAAGGGCTTTCACTAGTCCTGTGTTTCATCAGTTCTCCTAAACTTTTATGCTGAATTTCATATGCTGCATTCTTTTAGATCAGTTTGATTTCTGTAAAGCACTTTGCATATCAGTATACATACTGAGGACAATGATAAGGGCAAAACCTAGGCATTAGTGATCAACCTTTTAATTACAGAGCAGCACTAATACAGGAAGCCAGAGGGGGCAGAAAACATGAGCTAGAAAGCAGTGCTATAAGACAAGGTTAACATTAAGTATTCAACAGTGGACTCTGATGTGCTTAGCAGAGTGACTTACACTTCCTACTTTATAAAGAGGAACAAAAAGCCATTCACTGGACCATGCTTAAGCACTGCTTTTTGTTTTCCCTATCACTGCTCTATTTAAACATCAGAAGATTGTTACAGTTCTCAAGAAGGCAGGCAAGAAATTTTAAGGCATATGAACATACCTCTTTAGCAACAGTATGCCAGTGTAGGTGAGTTTCACACACATCCATCCTTTCCTGGTGAAGAAACTTGCACTTGTCTGGTACCAGAAGGGCATCACTCACAAATTCACCCACTGAAAGGAAAAAAAAACAAACAACAAAACATAAAAATGTCAATTTTGCTTCTGATATCTCACCCTTGTAGACCTTTAGGTAGGCATAGGGAATCTTTTGTTAATGAGTGGGAGGGTTTGTTTGCAGTGAGTGAGCAGTTTCTACACGGTGCTCCCATTTTCATCCTCAAACTTCCCATTCAAAGTAGCTCCTGCCTTTGATCTTGGAGAAATATTACATCATGAAAACTTTAGTGTAATATGTTAATATCCATAACCCAGTGTGAAACTTGCAGGATGCATCAAAGATATGTGTGGCCTAACACCAGACCAGGAGTTGGTGGATCCAGCTCCTGGAAGGGGGAGTGCAGAGAATTACATTTTGCATCTAAGTAGCAATTGGGAAAGGTTTGAAGTGTTTTGAGATACTTAGTTTGCCACACAAATCTGACACAAACACATTGTTTCCAATAATTCACAAGTATTTCTACTGAATTACAGCACTAACAGCAACACAGTACAATTAGTTACTTTTGTTGAGGCAGCCTCTTCATTGAAACCTCCTTTCATCAGCCAGACACATCCAGGCTGGCTCAGAAGGTGGATGAGCAAGTAGAGCTCATCAGCCAGGGAACAAGATGATTCATGAATCACCTGAATATCTGGTCGGATTGAAGAGGGGAAAAAAGGCTCTTTACCCAGAACACAACTGACCAAAGAGAAAGAGAATGTGCTGTCTTCAAGCAGTAAGACATAAACTTACATGGGAAAGAAATAAAGCAATGCTCACAGACTTAGTACTAATATATAAGAAGAAACTCAGCTAATAAGTAACATGATTTATTAGACTAACATCCCTGCAATTCTGTACAATTTTAGTACTGACACTAAATAACCCCAAAACATCCCTAAGATTTTTTTTAAAGGAGAAATTAGAGGACAGTTTCAAGAAGTCGATATACTGAACAGACCCTGGAAGAAAGCCCATTACTCAGGTGGCATAAATTGTCAGCTCCCTGAAGCACATTTGTCTGTAACTTCCAAAAAACTACAGCCTGTGTCTTAAGTGAATGAGCCAAGGTCCCCCAATGACTGTGTGAATGTAGTAACAGTTTAATTAATCAAAATGAGACAACTCAAAGTTACTTGTCAGCACAGGCTTGTCACAAGTTGCCCTTTTTATAGTTATAGTCAGTTTTAAAAGTAACCAACACTCAGTGCATTGGGGGAAAGCAGAATTCAGTGAACAGATGTATATACACCTTTTCTCATCACCAAGATGAGTGTTTCTCATGAATTTCCTTCCTGTATTTCAGTATTTTGATGTAAAGCCTTTAAAAGCCAGTCAAATAGTTTATTAGGAAAAACAAAACTTAGTTATCTTCATCCTTCAGTGACATACTCTAGTGCCTGCCAACTATTAACAGAAGTGCCTTCTAGAAATGTCCAATCCAGAAATGCAAAAGTACCAGTTAAAATTGGTAACCCAAATGACAAAATCGTCAGCTTCTGTTAAAGTCTCTGTTCCATTGTTATCACATCCAAATCTCACACCAAAATTTGATTAAATGTGCACCTTGTTTTAAGCTGTGCTTTTATTTGTTGGGAGCCATCCTGTCACATACTCAGACACTCAAGTTATAAGTAGTTGCTAATTCTTTGATTTAGCCCAATACTTGAGCACTAAGCAAGCACACAGGTGTTTTGCTGAAGACTGCCAGAATATGTTGGCTTTGCTCTCTTAGAACACCGGAGTTCATACAGCAGTTAGACTTTGTTGCCTCTTCAAGCATGCAAAGCAATTAGAGCAGTCTTTATGGCAAAGAGTTCTACAGAACTAAGAAAAAAAAAAAAAAGAAATCCTTGAGTGCATTGTGCTCTGGGAAACTGGATCGTATTTCAGAAGCAATGCACACAAGCATGTATGTGAGCTGGTGCCACGTGATTCCTGACATGCACAAGCCCATGAATCCAAATAAAACCACACCTCCACATGAAGCTATTCCATTCACACTAAGAGCTGGCAGTATCAGCAGAATATTGTGTGTGCAAAGTTCAAAGGCAATTAATAACATACTTCATTGCTCAATAAAATAAAATAAGTCTACCTCATTTGAGCAAACTAGTGATTCTGGCTGCAAAACTGAGTCATGCCCACCAAACAGAGGGCAAAAGGCTGTATGTCCAAAGCTCCAGGCAATGCAGTCTGGGCTGCTGTGCTATTAGTACAAGTATGTAATTTTTTAGAAACAGTAATTTTTTGAGTGTCTGGTTGTACCAACCAACTCGTATCAGTAGGTTAAAGAAATACTAAGCATTTTGATATAACTGAAAGTACAGTATCAAATTTGACATTTATACACAAAATGTGCATCGGCTTTATAAAATCAGACTCCTTAAAAAAAAGGGAACAGCATCCTCACATTAACCCAAATTCACATTTCAAGTGAGGCTCCATTTTGCAATCAGTTGCTCAGTTTCACAGGAAGAAACAATCTATCAGAACAAGTTCCCCTATGGCTTTCAAAAGGAAAGAAGTAGCTGAAGGGAAGAGTGGTTGTTGTTTAATGTTAACACTCATTCATTATATACAGTTAAAATAAATTACTTAGGGTTGTGAAAATCTAGGCAACAGCAATCACTTGCAGCTTTGTACATGATTCCTATTGCCTTCGATTCGTTTTTTTTATTACGAGTAAAATGTAATTCTTCCCATTATTTACACATACACAGAGTTAATGCCCTGGATTTTATTTTTAATTTCATTATTACTGAAGCTTAAATGTAAAGCTTTAAACTCTTGCTCTACTTTTGTTGTTGTTTGAAATAAATTTATGCTCAAGTTTGAAATAAATTTATGCTTCAGTCTGACCAACTAAATTGAGTTCACTTGACATTTATTTTGTCTAGGCTAGTTTATCCAGCAGAAAGAACTACAAATACTTCGGACTTGCAGACAAACTTCTATCTGTAATCACCCTAGTACACATTTAACTTTCAGTGCTGCTGAATCATAAGTCTTTGGAGATTCTTTGTATTTTTTAACAAGGAACCCGAAGACTACACAGGAGAAACAAGCATGTGTGAAGGGAAAGCAAACCTGTGCTTCCTAAGAGAATGCCAACATGGATCAGCTCGAAAAATAAGGAAAACTTGTAATACTTCTCCTGTTTGCCAAAACAAGCTATGAC
Source organism: Florisuga fusca (assembly GCA_038090715.1). Lineage (NCBI taxonomy): Eukaryota > Metazoa > Chordata > Aves > Apodiformes > Trochilidae > Florisuga > Florisuga fusca. Next base: position 29,678,787 of record JAAWXA010000004.1, on the reverse strand, counting down.
TGAGGCAGCTGTGCATTTTGACTGATGGAGCATCCAGCACTGGTTGTAATTTTCACTGTCAGGTGCTGGGATCACAACCCATAATTCAACTCCCAACATTATTTTTTCTTCCCATACAGCAATACACAGACTTGCCCCACACTGGGCTTTTCTCAACACCCATCTGTGAGGCTGAAGTTGGATGTGTGTTTCCCCAGGCAGCAGCTTTGCCTTAAAAGCCTCTCTAGTGCTGTGCTGTCCCCTTGTCTTTGCCAGCACCTTAAGCCCACACTCTGCCACTGCCTGCCTTGCTTCCACTAAGCCACAGCTAAACCATGACCATGCTATAAGGACTTGCCAAATTTGTACCAAATCCACACCACAACTGGTTGGTATCAATACCACCACCAGCACACTACCTCTGTGGGGATTGTATTTATCACTTTTTTCTGTAGTCTTCTGCCTTCTTCAGCATGTCTTGTGTTTTGATTACAGCTGTACATTTGTGCTCTGCTGAGGCACTCTAACAATAAGCCACAATGGCACAATTTGTCTTTGGGTGGGCTCATAAATCATTATCCTCCCTCAAGTGATCCAACATGCATCTACATCAGCAACTTGTTTTCCAGTAGATGCTCCGGACTGGAAAAAACCAGATCCCCCTGGCTTAGTTGTATTTCTGACCCCTCTGGAGAAAAGAGCTCTGAAACAGAATATGAGGCAGACCTCATATTACCACATAAAAAAAAAAAAACCACCAAAACCCCAGTCTGTTCTTAGATTCATTAAGGTAAAGGCTGACAATCTTCTGTTCACCCTTTTGAAAAATAAATTGCCTGTTGCTAAGTTAAACCTATCTCTTTATACTGTTCACCACTGGAACAAAGATTGTATCAATATAGTAAGTAACAGCTTAACTTAATTTTACAAATGTCTCTGTTTTTTCCAAATGTCAGTAACCTGTTTCCTGACACCTGGTTCTCCATTATGTTTGTAGCAGACTTGTTCCCATTGCCCCTTCTTTGTGTACTACAATGAGGTAGCAGTTTGCATTCTTTCAAGGACAGTTCAGCCTAAGGTTCTGATCTCACATTTTATTATTAAATACTTCTACTTTAGTAAAGCATGTCCTGTTCTCTGAAAAATAATCTTGGAGCAGAAGAGCTTGTGCTCTAAGAACACAAGTTCTGGTTCAGGAATTTCATTTTTCAACACAGGAAAGACTAAGAGAAACATTAAAAATCAGCTTGTAAGAAAAGAACTAGGATTATAGTGAAGGCAACTGATCACACACTCCTTCAAAACTTCTCAAGGAAGAAAAAGGCTCAGCAAGTGGGCATGCTTGGAAGAAGACATTCCATTTAATGACAAATACAATATCTGGGCAAAATAATTAAAAATAAAAATCCTATACCCTGTGTGAGACACAGTCCTGAGCAGCAGATTTCCTATCCACTGAATAAACCAGGTGGGATGTGAGGATCCACCCAACATTGCACAGAAAGAAAACAAAATACGATAAAGGTAAGAAAACAAAATCCGTGACAAAACCAAACATCTGCTAGCAGATAGTTGCAGATGGTCAGGAGCCCAACCAAAAAATAAGCATGTTAAAATTTTGTTCAGAGGAAGACTTTTAAACAAAGCCTGTGCTAAATTCTGCATGAGGTAGAACACATGCTGAGCCCCCAGGACTCAAGTCTTCCTTTTCTGTGTCACTGATGAGAACAAGGGCCTTGCTAAAATGAGTGTACAAGCTCAAGTGCTTGCACTGCATGTATTTGAGAACATTCAGAGAAACATGTCCTTTTCCCTGTGACTTTGCATACATTAGTTCTGTACCACCACACACTCAGCACAGCAAGGAGCAGATCAGACCTGTGCCTTTCCCCATCCTGGGGCTTTGCTCTGCCCTGCTCCCTGGTGCAATACCTCTTCTCCCTGTAACATCTCTGCTAGCTCCTATTCCTAGGCACATTCACGTATTTATTTATTACCTGTTGCTTTACACATACATTACTACATGTATTTAAGCTGCCATACCTCTTTAGGTGTTTTTATTAAGGATAATGTTTATTTAAGTCTTTATGTGTGATGCTGTCTCTTATTTATGAAATTGGCTACTAAGGATTAGCTGCAATTGGAGTGCAAGCCAAACACACTGGCCTTGAGTGCAAAGAAACAAAACATCACCTTTTTCTTTTTTTCAGGATTCTTTTCTTCAAAAGTCCAGAAAAAAAGAAGATGCAGAGCACCTAGCTACTTCGAAAATGCATTTAATTTCCAGTAAAATTATTCAGTAAGCACAATTATCTAGCAACACACTGCACATGCTGAATTGTACTTCACTATTTTAGACTTGGTATCTACAGAACATGAGGGAGAGGCTGTGCCTGTCAAAACCTGGCTTGAAGGAAGGTTTGCTGCCACGCCCAATCCCTAGGGATGGATACCTGCCCTGGGCTTTCCTCTGAACTTGGGCACAATATACATTAAGCTGTACTGTAAAGATCTTCAGTCTAGTTTAAAAGATTTTAACAGCCTTTAGTAAACAGGGGATTTGTAGAATTCTCCAATTTAAAATTCAATTTAAGATGGAAGTTAAAGAGAAGCAGTGTTTGGGACATAAAAGCCCACGTAAAAGGCTTTCTACCTACACCGTTACCTGTGAAAGACTACCAATATTAATACCAGTACCCAGTTGGGTATCAAATACCACCCTACAGTATCTCATTTGCCAGTAACTTGCAAGCTGAAACCACCCTGGGCAGTCACTATTGAAGGTGCTTGCACACAGGGACACCTGTTGGTAAGCACTGCACCAAAACCCTCCTAGCCTTAAAAGCTTGAAACCACCTCCCTCAATCCCATCACAAACACAAAAGTAAGAGGCCTCTCCCTAAAAACCATCCATGAGCCAAGAAAAAGGCAAGGTGGGGCTGATACATGATATCTGTTTTCCAGTAGCTTGGACCATCTATCTATGTTTTTCTGATGAGTAACAGGCTTAACTCCTGCCCATAAAACCATCCTCAAAAACAGCTCTGTAAGAAAAGAGTTCCCACTCTGCCATTTTATCTGTAATCTATGACATGAATTTCAGAAAGAGACTGATGGCATGGCAGATGGACATCAGTGCAGACCCAAATTTGAAGGGCAGAAGCAGCGTGACAGCACAACCTGCATATCACATCTGGGGGGAGAGATGGGAACAGCTGTAACTCTTCAGACCTCCAGGGACTTGGCCAAAACCAGCAGTGACTCCATAACACATCTCTGTATCGGCCCATTTGTCTTCATAAAGCTCCGAGAAGCTATTTCCCATAACTGTATCTTTTTTCTATTATTATTGGTTTTTGAGAAAAAACATCCACTACTTTTCAAGCATCTAAAAATAAAACCACTGATTCTCCAACTTTCATTTTCATGGTATCAAAGCAAATGCCTACTGCTTCATTATTTATTCTGCTTCAAAGAAGTCCTTGAATGTTTTTTATTATGGCTTTCAGCCAAACTTGAAACGATAGAGAACACACCCAATAAAAGTCTTTTATTGTTCTGTTGTTCAGCATACGTAGCAACAAATATCCCTGATGCAAAAACTCTCAAGTAAACTGCCTTCACTGTTTGCAATATTTACGCATTAATTAGAAAATGCAACAATTTCAGATGAGCAAAGCTCTTATTCTATTGGATTAAAACTGACTGGTAATTTGAGCTGTAGCCTCCCAATGCTCTCACAACAATTTTGGAAAATCACCCCAATTAATGTACTTTTCACAAGCAGTGTGATGGTACATAATACATGACCATACCATGGACAAAAGATCACGGTAAAAGAAAACCCACTGTAATGAGTGCATAATGAGTTCACTGACATCTAAACATCCATGTAAGTACCACAATAAAGGATTCCAGTCTTGATGTATCACTTGTTCTACTGCTATTTTTGCGAAGTCCAAATACCTCACACAAAACTATGGAATCAATGGGCTAAAATCCTTTCGGTACAATCCAGGAAAGCACATTTATCCAGATGAAATAATGAACTGTACATAACAGGAACTATGTCTGTAAGTAATTCACAAGGCTTATGATGTCTTCATTTTCATAAGATGCTATATAAAAAAAAGTATTACTCTCAAACCTTCTTTCTCTTTCCTCTGCAGCTCTTTGATCATAGACATAAATGGAATTTCTCTTCACTTCGATACCTTTCAGCCTGACTGCATTTTCTGATAAAATTGTCTTACTTTCCAGGCAGAATGCAAGCATCACTCAGATATGATGCATCTGATGCATTATGCTAATAAAGGATACATTTGTTTACATATTAAAAAATTGAAATACTCATAATCGCACACTGACATCTTAATAGACAAAGCATATAAATATTCCTTAAATGTCTGCTGTACCTCAATGTTTCATGACGTTAAACTACTGTTTTCCTTTTGTCTACTTGTCTCCCTTATATTTGAGGAAAAATCTTGCTGGGAGTATAGTAAAAATGCCTCACCTGCCTCTCTTCTTGCTCAATAATAAAACAGAACTGAGCTAACAAAGCCTAGTAACCAAACACTATGGGTAATGCCATACGTTAGGATTCCTCCTCCTGCCTCATCTTCATAAAAGGCCCACAGGGTCAAAAAAAATCCTGAGAACCAGGCTCAAAGGCAGGATGTGAATTCCACTTGGGAAGCTGAGAAATTTCAAGACAGTAGCACTCGTTCAACTCCTCAGTGCACTCATTTCGTCTGCAAAGCTTCTGCCACAAATGAGAGAACATTTGTTACAGGCACAGCCTCTCCATCCTGACAATTTCTTGGAAATGGTGAGTTAGGAAACAGCAGGAATAATGAAGTCTAGAAATGTCCCTCTGGATAGCTTGACTCCATCCTGTCTCCAGTCACAGAGCTCCTACATCATGCTTCCTTCCCCTTTCTTCCATGCAGCCCCAGACTTTTCAGATCCACTTTTACTTTTCACTCCATCACTGCACTAGTCCTGTTTAATAATAGGACAGGGTCAGCAGCTCTGGAGGGCTGGTGAGTGCCTTGGAGACTGAAGCCTTGCTGCTTCCAGTGGAAAAAAAGATTTTAATGTGAAGGCTGCCACCTGTGGGTGCTTGCTGCAGAGTCCTTTGGTAGATGATGGGGTTCTTTTAATGGCTTTTGTAACAGAGAGGCTATTAGTGGGGATTCCAGGTCCCATCCTAAACTGGCTAGCTAAAACAATCTTTCACAGTGGTAAAAAAGAGCAGAGAATGAAAAGCTGGAAGGTGCTGGAAGCCAAGGCAAGTTAGAAAAGACTGCTTGATTCTGCATACAGATTAACAGAGGAAACAACTGGGTTTCTCAAATGGGAGGACAGTATAACCCAAGAATTTATTGGAAATCGCTTGATCTACAGAAAAGAATAACCCTGAAGTAAAAAACAGTACTTGAATACTCTAAGGAACAGATTTGGAATGTGAAAGGCTTAATGAGACCATTTTGTGAAGACTTATTAAAATTCAGTCAAGATGCTCTAAGCACAATCCCGGGACAGTGAAAATCCCTAGCCACAATCAAGTAAGGAAAACAACTATCAGGAGGTAAACAGGATGGTGGTACCTTCAAAGATAATGACACTTTTACTGTATAAAGAGGTATGTGCACTCAGGCTGTTTATCCAGTGCTGTCTGGAAGATGCAGTTATACATGCCTGCCATCACATATCAGCTGTCATTGTGTTTGAAAAGCCCTCTGCCCCTATGTAGTTTTTTACAGAAACCTGAAGCAATAGAAACACAGAAATTCTGCTCCTCAAAGTACTGACAAACTCAGTCTGGAAATGATGTGCAAGGGACAAAAGATTATATTATCTTGACCATCCATGCCCCCACAAGTTGTTGTGGAAATCAAAATTTGAAATGTTTTCTTCATAAATGTTTCTTCTCCTTCAAAACAGCTGAATTATTTTTTATCCACACTCAAGTGCACACCTCCCTGATGAGCACTTAAAATGATGTGTAGGAATGCAAGGAATGGGAAACACAAGGGAAAGAAAATAAAAATATTTCTGAACCTTACTTCTTATATTGAGGCCTTCCTTTTACTGAAACAGTGAAGCAGAAAAAGCTCCAGGTATTTGGGAATGCTTCTTTTACAAGGTAAGACTTCCTTGGTCCCATCCCTTTTTTTCTGACTAGTACAGAGAAGTTCTCCATCACCCAATATTTAAATCCACCAAAGGTCTTTTGGTAGCTACATCCATTTCTTTATATGGTGCTCAGCTAATAAACACCATCATCAAGCATGTCATAAGACCTCAAAATCATTAGCTGCTGAGTCAACGAGGTAAAATAAAAAGTACACCACCATGGACACCAAAGAATATTTGGGAAACAACCTGAAGCAAAGATTTTCTTCTCAAGCAGGCACATTTTCCAGGAACCCTTTCAACAGAGGTGAAAGAAACAACACTATCTGGACTCACATACCCACAAAGGCTTAACAGGAGGAAACAGAATCACTACCCTGGCTTCATCGTATGTCCAGGTGCTGCACATGTTCTTGATAAAGGACTACCTATGACCTCAATAAAGGATTTGTTTCATTCAGAACAGGAAAATGTCATTGCTACCTACACAGCTGAAACAGTCTTTATACCAGCATCGTGTGTGGCAATGCTGTCAATGCAAAAAAAAACCCCAACAACCCAGGGATAGATGGAAAAAGCCTCCAATGACGAAAATTATTTTGCTGAAATACATTATTTTCAGCATTCTCAGGTTCTTTTTTTTTTTTAAACTACATTTTGATTTTTTTTGTGTGTGCATCTCAAAATATTAATTGCCTTCTGCCTTTTTTAAGATTCCCTTTATTCCTTGTACTCATGTATGCAAGTCCTCTCCCAAGCATGTCTCTCTTTCATCACTGATGCTCCTTTACAGTTCTCCTCACACCACTCTATAGTACAGCATAGCATGAGTCAAGCACCAAACAAATACCAAAAGAAGCTCTTTGTGGGAAGCCAGCACAGGTCACTCTGATATCAAGTGTCCTTCGTTCCCATAGCAGGTGACAAAAACCAGTATAGCTGCACTGGATACCACTGAGAAACATTTCCCTTCAACGAGTTCTCCATCTCCTGCCTCTGCCAGGACTGCCTGCCTCTCCCAAGCTCTGAATTAATGAAGAGAGCTGGAGACGTGTATGCCAGGGTACACATTCTGAGGTCACATTATGGCAAGAAGAACAATAAGGAACAGTTGAAGAAGCGTGATCTCCTCATTTTATGATACAGGATCAACACATACTTTCCCCAGACAAAGTACTTCTTGGTTTACAGGAGGTTTTTAGCTTCAGGAGTGAGCACTGGACCTCTTCAGGACTCTCTCACACCCTAATGGAGCTTCCCCATCAACAAACACCAGCCAGCTCTAGTTACTCAACAAATGAAGATAAATTCCCCTTGTTAAGTTTTAACTTTTTTTTATCAGCATGTTAAATACTGTATCTAAAGTAGGAAAGTCATTATCATTTCCAGGCTTTTTCAAGGCAACATTCACTCCTCTCTCTACTGAGTAAGATTTGATGAAGTTGGTTTTCAAAAAATGCTAAAAGAGAACAAAAGCTCGCAGCTTATAAAAATAAAACCATTTCTATTTCAGAAATAACTGCATACATGATTTGATAAATAAAGATGACTGGCAGTACAGGATATATTCTTGTATTTTTCATATTAAGTAAATATAAATACCAAATACAACTTAATGATACTTCTCAAAAGCAGATACACTCTAATGTTTGTGAATCATATTTTTCCTCCTACTGCCTTCAGATTTTTACAAGTTATAACACAGGTGAATTTTAAAACAGTTTAGGCATCCTGCCCTGTGTCAGCAATAATGTGACCAGCAGGACCGGGGAGGTGATGTTACTTCTGTACTTGACCTTGGTGAGGCCACACCTGAAGCCATCTGTGCAGTTTTGGGCACCACAGTACAGGAAGAACATCGAGGTGCTGGAGAGGGTGATGAGAAGGGCAATCAAGATGATTAGGGGTGTCTGGAGAACAGCTCTTATGAAGAGAGGCTAATAGAGCTGGGGCTGTTCAGCCTGGAGAAGAGGAGGTTGAGGGGAGACCTTATTGCTCTCTACAGCTACCCGAAAGGAGGTTGTAATGAGGCAGGTGTTTGCCTTTTCCCTCCAGTGACTAGGAATAGGACAAGAGGAAATGGGTTCAAAATGCACCAGGGGGGGTTCAGATTGGATATGAGGAAAATTTTCTTCACTGGAAGAGTGGTGAAGCATTGGAACAGGCTGCCCAGGGAGGTGGTGGAGTCGCTGTCCCTGGAGGTGTTTGAAAAATGGGTAGATGTGGCACTCCAGGAGATGGTTTAGTGGTTATGGTGGTGTAGGTTTGTAAGGCTGACAGTTGGACTTGATTATATTAAAGGTCTTTTCCAACCTTGATGACTCTATGCATTTCATATATGCTAGCAAATACAGGAATTTAAACACTCCAGCTACTAACAACATGTCCTACTGCTGCCCAGATGCATGACAAGCTGCACAAGGATCATTACTTTTTCTGCTTCCTCTCTCACAGCAGGCAACAGGTATGTTTTGCAGCAAGATCTGCAAGTGCAAATCTCCAAGTTGTTTTAAGATTTTGTGCCCCCCTGCTGGCTGAAGTGACACTTGATGCACTTCGTTACATAAGAGGTACTGGGAAAATGGGTTGTGAAATAGAAATAGCATACAGTAAAAAGTAGTTGGATTATTAATTCATTAATACCCTATGTATTTGTGCTAGTGACTCGCTGAAGACACCAATAAAACAGTAAGATGGCACAAAGATAGGATGTTTGGGAAAAATTCAGCACAACTCAAACCAGTAAACCCATTGTGCTTTGTGTTGCTGTACAATGAGAAGTTTCTCATGGACAATTCTTGATAACTGGGGTAAAGCATCTGGAATTAGGAATAAAGCTAGAGATAAAGCTATATAGGTGTATATATATATTGGTGGAAGGTATGAAAATGCTACAAACACCTTTAAGGTTTGGCCATCAAAAGCCACTGCAAATATTATCAAGAAGGAATATATTGTATCTTAAACAAGGAAATGTTTGTTTCAAGTAATTTTTTGTGTTTTTTTTTTCCTTCCTAAACACCTTCATACTGCATGTTTCTTTATATATATATATAATTTTTAAAAAAAAATTTTTTTTTTTACTTTAGCAGTAATTCAGTTTTTGTTTTTCCTCTCTTTTCTGGCAAAGAACAGAAATCCCTATGAAATCAAGTTCAGGGAGTAATTGCTTCTGCAATACCACCTTCTGCAAATGTTCCAATGAATGAATAAATAACTCTTTAAGCAGCAGCTGAATATCTACTTAGCAGAAACACCTTGCTGATACTAACAACCTAAGAAATCACTTCCCATAACACTGCTGAGCCCTGACTATTCTGTTTGCCAAGAACAAACCTCCACTCAAATTGTTACCACCTGTGGGTGAAGGACTTTGCTGTATTTCCAGCACTGTGAGAAAACAAAAGAACACTTTCAGGCTTTGCAGAGTTTACTGGTAACCAGATTAACAGCTTCCTGACAAAATATGGTTTTGCTCTATGGAGAGAAAAGCCTTTACTTATCTTGCAGGAAGGATGGCAGTGTGGTCTGGTGGCTGAGCTACAAGGCAGATGGGATGGGACAGCTTGGGAGAAAGAAAAGACCCAACTCAGGGATGGCAATTGAAGGAAGCTAAAAACAAAGCAGTCAAGCAGACCAAAAGCAATGTTACGTTCTGCATTCGGCGAGCACCACTTTTTAGAAATAAAGCACTAAATTATATGCAACAGAAACTGATAAACACTGTAATTTCTTCATGCAAGGACAGTTCTGAATGGCTATAACCAATTTTTTAAGTACTCAGGGCAATAGAGGACTCCCTGAAACTTGCTTACACACACTTTATAGTAGTTCTCCAAAGAGAGTCTCCCCAGTCAGAAGCTTTAAGTCTTTTGATTTATAAACCTGACACTGACAGAAAGTTCAAAGCAAAACCTGACTGATGTACAGATCTTTGACAGATCTCACGAGTTTGGAAGAGGATTCTGATGTTTAAAAAAAGAAAGCAGCAATCACATTGCAAGAAATGTTTGCCTTCAAGTCTCTAAGAAAACTACGGATCACAACCTAGTGGAAGCCATTTCTGGACACATGGAGATGACGATGGTTTGTAATAGTCGAAACAGGTTTAATAACGTGAAATCATGCCTTTTATCTAGCATGAAATAGCAAGATCGGTAAGAACAAAGCAACAGACACCATCTACCTTAATTTTAGCAAGGAATTCACCACCATCTCCCTCTCACAACATCTCTGTAGCCAAGCTGGCATGTTGCAGTGAAGAGGGATGCACTGCTGGGTGAGAAAGTGACTGCGCTGTCGAGAGCACTGAGTAGCAGCGGCTCACCCGTGTACTCCCCTGGGAAGTAAGGAGTAGGGTACCTTAGGGCTCCATTTTGGCACTCGTTTTGTTTAAAGTATCTATCAGTGACATGGAGAACACAGAACATACCCTCTAAAAGTCTGCAGGCAACCCTAAGCTGGGCAGGGCAGGTGATGAGCACGCAGGCAGAGCTGCCATTCAGAGGGCCCTAGGTAGGCCGGAGGACTGAGCTGACAGGAAGCTCAGTGACAAACAGTGACAAACACCACGTCCTCTCCCTGGGAATGATGGGCTATGGGAATTATACAGGCTGGGGACAAGCAAACTGGGGTGCAGCTCTGCAAAAAAGGCTCAGCTGAGGCCAACAGCAAGCTGAGAACAAGCCCTTGGTGTGTCCTGGTGGCCAACAGTGTCCTGGGCTGTACAAACAGAAGCAGACACAGTAGATGGAGGGAAGCCATCGACCCCTTCACTTGATACTCATTAGATGGTATCTAGAATCCTGTGTCTGGTTTTGGCCAGAAAGAATTCAGCAGAGGGCCACTGTGATGATGGAGGGGGATGGAGAGCTGGGCCTATGAAGAAAGACTAAGGGAGGAGGGCTTGGTTGTCCTGGAGAAGGAACAACTTCAGGGGAGCCAATACCTGTCTGCACAGAGCTATGGAGACAAGCAGAGCAAGCTGCTCCACACTGCTGCACTGTGGCAAGGCAAGGGCTGTGGTCTGAAAACAAGAGAGGTTCTTGCTTGATAAAAAAACCCTAAGTCATAAGAATAATTAAGCATAGGGAAGACAACATGAGAAGAGGTTTTCAAGATCAGACCAGAAAATGAACAGCTGGTTAAAATTCAGTATCAGCTCTTCTTAAGCAGCAGACTGGACTAGAGAAGGTCTCTTCAGACTTGAGTTACTACTCTGCAGTTCAGTCCAGCCCTTAGGTCTTCCCCAGTTCCCCAAACACCAGCAAACAAAAGCAGATTTAAGTCTCCCGTTCACAGAATATGTTTCTTGCCCATGGCTTTCTTCTGCTAAATAGTGAAGAAGACAGTACATTAGTACAGACACACCACCTGCCCTACTAGGCATACAATTTTTTTGGACCAGCACCAGACATTAGAAAATATGTTTATTTCTATATATTTTTATATTAAAAAAAAACCCTAAAACCAATGTAAATGCAATTTCTGCTTTCTAACATGAAGCATACTGACAGGGAAAAGGGTATAGGATCCTGCTCACCAAAGCCCAAGTCTCCACATGGCACTTCACAGAATCATAGAATGGCTAAGGTTGGAGGGGACCTTAAAGATCACCTAGTTCCAACCCCACTCTCATGGGCAGGGACACCTCCCACTACACCTTTGTTTAAAACCCCATCCAGCCTGGCCTTGAACACTTCCAGGGATGGAGTGTTCACAGCTTCTCTGGAAACCATGTTCCAGTGTCTTACCACCCGCACAGTGAAGAAATTCCTCCTCATGACTAATCCAAATCTACTCTCTTCCAGTTTTAAACCATTACCCCTTGTCCTCTTGCTGTAAAAAGTACCTACCCAGCTTTCTTGGAAGTCCCCTTCAGTTACTGGAAGGCCACTATAAGGTCTCCCCAGAGAGCCACAGATCTCTCAGCCTGCCTTCATAGGAGAGGTGCTCCAGCCCTCTGATCATCCTTGTGGCCCTCCTCTTGACTCGCTCCAAGAGCTCCACTTGAAGGACAGGGTGTGAAAGTAATGACTGCTACTAATGATGGAGCTGTGTTGCTCAGATTAAATAATGAAAAAATCTCTGCCTTGTCACTAACCCTCCCATAAGGGCACAGAGAATCCAAGAAACAAGGTTTTATCTACCAAAAACCCCTACTTTATGACAAAACTGCTCCTCTCCACTCCTCATTGTAGAAGACAGAAATATTTTATCAAGCGATAAACCTAGGTCATTTTCTCTTCTTCATACTTAAGAGCTGTGGACAACAAACAAGTCAGGATTAACATGCGAGATCATGCTCTACAGAGAACTGAACCCTGTCCTTAAGGATTAGTATAATTGGTATGTTACATGCAAATACTGAGGGTAATATCATGAAACAGTATTTGCTATTTGTACAGACTTTGTTCTCAAAAATAGTGCCTAAATATTCAAAATTCAAATAAATATCCAAATATAAAATTAAGATTTTTACGTTCATATAACTTGTATGACTTCAACAGATCAAAAACTACAGAGTAAATGTATTTTAAAGCAAGATGAGCAACAGTAAGAAAGACAATAAACTCAACAAGAATAGTAATATTTCATATTGTAGGCCTACAGCAAGGATGACCAAATTAGATTGAATAAATCAAGATCAACCACTGTAATGGAATATCTTGTAATGCATCTGAAAGGTCTATAGAAGCTTAATTTTTAAAAAATTAAATCCTTTGCAAAACCTTGCCCTTAGTCAAAAGAGTCTATCTGAACCATTACCGAAGAAAAAAAATTAGGAGCAGGGTATCTGTTCCAATCACATAAGACCACACAAGGGTGATAATAAAGAAATGGGAGTCAGAATATTATGAATTTTTATTCATGGTTGACAATACATAGGCAAATAAATGATCTGAAACACATCTTGTAAGTTCCCACACTGAGAGAAAAGTAAGCTGGCCACACTGTTTCACAGGCTGTGCCCAGAAGAACCTGAATTCCACTAAGACACATGATACCAAGAATGAAACTTTAAAAAGCAGGTTAGCAGTTGGTCAGAAATGAAAACTTTCAAAGCAGCAGATGAAAACTGTTGTTATTCTGTGCAGTGCCTCCAATGTGGACAGTAAAGGCAGCATTCCAGACAGCTCATTAGCTGTATTGGTAACTGAAAATGAATGTGAATACACATAAAAGGGTGCACCAACACACTGTCTGCTGGTCATGCTGCCCCCTCCCACACAAGTGCCTCTGCTCTTAACTCCCTAGGAAGCAAATCCCATCCCTCAATCCCGAGCAGAAGAGAGACCTTGTCAATCAACTATCAACATATTCAGACCAGGACTGACCAAACAGCAAGTGTGTCTATGCTTGCCTGCTTTTGAAGTCAAATTGCTAATATGAAAAAATTTATCTAAACAGGATTTAATTATTTAGGTAGCAATTTTGGCATGGTTAAAATCACTTTTTTCTCAGGATGCTTGGAATCAATTCAGTGATGATGAGTACCAAGCTTTAAGACAATGGTCTTGTTATGTGTAGTGCCATACTCATGTGAAAATCAACTTGTGGATTTGGAATTGGTTTGAACTTAGAGGTCTGGACATTGTCATGGGAACATTGCAGGCACAGATATACAAGCACCTGACTTGGAGAAGTTGTTTTCCCTCTGCTGCATGGCTCAGATTGTAAAACCATGCAGTCATCCTGTTCCTCACTTATGTCATGTAACCACTTCTCTAGTTGGCTAACCTGAGCTTCAGGTGCTGCCAAAAGAGGTGTAAGGTGGGGCACTCTAAGGGGGGGTCTGCTGGAGCTGGGATGGTGCTCAAGCCCTTCTTGCAGCACAGCCATTCTCACTGGGAAATCTGAACCTGCCATGTCAAAGAAAAGGGTCAAGTAAACTGAGGTCTCAATTCAGCAAAACAAATGCTTTGCTTTAAGCAGTACTTAAACAAAAGTTTTTCCAAACGAGAGGCAACATCAATGAGTTCTTCAGTAGGTTTTCCCCTGAGATGCTACTTTACCTCCTTTCATCCTCAGCTAAAATTGTTATGTGATACACAGACATCTTGAGAGAACAATGGGAAATTCTGAGGGGAGACCAATAACCAAGTTCAAAGAGGAATGTCTGGCATGAAGTAGCTCACATCTGGTGTGGCACACAGGCTGAAACACATCTTGTAAGTTCCCACACTGAGAGAAAAGTAAGCTGGCCACATTGTTTCAGGGCTGTGCCCAGAAGAACCTGAATTCCACTAAGACACATGATACCAAGAATGAAACTTTAAAAAGCAGGTTAGCAGTTGGTCAGCAATGAAAACTTTCAAAGCAGCAGATGAAAACTGTTGTTATTCTGTGCAGTGCCTCCAATGTGGACAGTAAAGGCAGCATTCCAGACAGCTCATTAGCTGTATTGGTAACTGAAAATGAATGTGAATACACATAAAAGGGTGCACCAACACACTGTCTGCTGGTCATGCTGCCCCCTCCCACACAAGTGCCTCTGCTCTTAACTCCCTAGGAAGCAAATCCCATCCCTCAATCCCGAGCAGAGGAGAGACCTTGTCAATCAACTATCAACATATTCAGACCAGGACTGACCAAACAGCAAGTGTGTCTATGCTTGCCTGCTTTTGAAGTCAAATTGCTAATATGAAAAAATTTATCTAAACAGGATTTAATTATTTAGGTAGCAATTTTGGCATGGTTAAAATCACTTTTTTCTCAGGATGCTTGGAATCAATTCAGTGATGATGAGTACCAAGCTTTAAGACAATGGTCTTGTTATGTGTAGTGCCATACTCATGTGAAAATCAACTTGTGGATTTGGAATTGGTTTGAACTTAAGAGGTCTGGACATTGTCATGGGAACATTGCAGGCACAGATATACAAGCACCTGACTTGGAGAAGCTGTTTTCCCTCTGCTGCATGGCTCAGATTGTAAAACTGTGCAGTCATCCTGTTCCTCACTTATGTCATGTAACCACTTCTCTAGTTGGCTAACCTGAGCTTCAGGTGCTGCCAAAAGAGGTTTAAGGTGGGGCACTCTAAGGGGGGGTCTGCTGGAGCTGGGATGGTGCTCAAGCCCTTCTTGCAGCACAGCCATTCTCACTGGGAAATCTGAACCTGCCATGTCAAAGAAAAGGGTCAAGTAAACTGAGGTCTCAATTCAGCAAAACAAATGCTTTGCTTTAAGCAGTACTTAAACAAAAGTTTTTCCAAACGAGAGGCAACATCAATGAGTTCTTCAGTAGGTTTTCCCCTGAGATGCTACTTTACCTCCTTTCATCCTCAGCTAAAATTGTTATGTGATACACAGACATCTTGAGAGAACAATGGGAAATTCTGAGGGGAGACCAATAACCAAGTTCAAAGAGGAATGTCTGGCATGAAGTAGCTCACATCTGGTGTGGCACACAGGCTGAAACACAGTGAAGACACAGTTCTTACTTTCACCTGTGGACATGAAGTTCACAACAGGATTCTTAGGCAATGAGTGACCTCAGAGACACACTGCAAGCTGTATTTCTGAAAGAGGGAGGAGGGACAAACAGGAAGAGGTGGCACTTCAAAGCACTTGGAAGGCTCAGAAAGGCATATTCCCATTTCTCCAACGCCCTTAACTAAATGAGCTGGCCTCAGAAGCACACATACTATTTTAGAGCGTATTTTTCTTAAGAGCTTTACCCTCGGATAATGTAGGAAGACCTGCTGTAAATTGGTTCTATTGTAACAGAACAGATACCAGTAATTGTACACAGTCAATTGTCCATATGTAATAAAAATGGCATTAGAGTTTAACTTGAAATTATACCCTCCATTCTTTTTTTAGAATTTAAAAGTTACTCTTGAAGCACCTCGACGTCGGAGACATTGCATAAATGATAAGGGCAGTTACGTAACTGAAAACTGAAATAAAACTTTACAGCTGCCTACTATTTTAGAGAGTTTAGCAAAAAAAAAAAAAAAAAAAAAAAAAAAAAAGGGGGGGG